>JAODAL010005623.1:0-141590 GCA_025379985.1 Phyllomedusa bahiana
CGTCAGCGTTTTGGGATGTTTTGCCCCTCATTTGGAAGAGGCACCATATAGGTGTGTGGAAACCTAAGTACCATTTCCCATGAGCCTTTTAAAATATATTTCAATTTCAGTGGAGTAACTAATGGTGTATAGGTCTCCATACACCTTCATGGTTCCTCACTCTTTTGAGCTAGCTCTGGAGCCTTTCAACTAGCCAATCAGTATTCTTCTCTGCACTGATGAAATCTATGCTTGCTGTCATTAGATGGAAACCTTTATCGTCTACTTTCATAAAATTAAAACTTTTTATTATGTGATGCTCACATAGGTGAATGATTTGTTAGAATATACAGTAGTTAATGTAACAAGCCATGTTTGTTTTATTGCCATATTTATCTCAATATCAAAGTGATAGTTGCTCTTCTGGAAACATAGATATTACCTGTGTTGACAACTTTGGCTGGGCTGGGTGGTGGTTGTCTTGATGCATTTTCATTTGTAGGGGGCAAAACATGGTTATTGGATGAGGTTTTATTGTTACTGCCATTTGGATTACTGTAACATATCAGGTGGGCTAGAAAATCAAGGACAAATCTTCTGACCCAGTAAGGTACAGTGCCGCTTTGCAGGGTCCCCCGATGCAGGACATGGGTGATTATTACCGTCTCCAATAAACTGAGTACAAGTAATGCAAGGCAAACTGAGAAGTAAATACCTGTAGAGCATAAAATAAGTATACCATTGTCTTGATATTAGACAACTGCAAAAAGTCAATGAGAAGTAAGTATAATAAGCATTTAAATAGCAGTCAAATAAATGCAAAATGCATAGAAACTCATAGCTCAGTGATATATTACTTTAGATTAATTCCATAGATATTAAGTTCATTGTGTGTGTGCATAAGCAAGAAATAGGAAAATGAGACTGTAGACTACATTGGTGATATTATTTAAGGTGATTTTCACTAACCGCTGCACATGCTAGGACTAGTGAGAAATAAAAAGAAAACCTATACTTGTCTCCAAGCTTTAGCGTTCTGCTCTGGTCGCCCCACCACTGATATCACATACATCGTTCATATGACCATACAGCTAACCATTAACCACAGCAGTCTTTACTTGCATGCACGGCATGTGACCGCTAAGGCTATTGATCAGCTCCGATGTACATGATGTCACTGTTGGGGGCCTGGCAGCGCTACGATGACGGTGGCTATAGAAATTAATACAGTTTATTTTTTTTATTTTCCAACAGCTTGGGCCCGTGCAAAGTTTGTAAAAATCTCTGACGATTCCTTTAAAGAAGTAATTGATGACGATGTCTATACAGGTAGAGAAAACCAGCTGTGATCTCAGGCAGTAAGTCATATGGAGTCATATAAAGCATCTAGTTAGATATTCTGTATTTATAAGCGATTGTAAGAATATTCTCACCAATCAGAGGAGTTCCATTGGCTGTGCTTGGTAGTAAGTCATTCATAATAAGTAGGAAAACCGTGTATCCCAGAAGCAAGGTCATCTTGAAGGAAGCTCGGTCAGTGCTGTGTGGTGGAAGGAAGAAGCTCAGTATGTCAATCAGCATCAGGAAGGCACTAGGGATTAGCAGATTTACCACATAGAGGACAGGACGACGTCTGATCACTACCTGCATGGAAAAGAACTTTTCAGATCATAATATGTTTACAAGACTGCAATGTTAATTATTTATAATATGTGTATCAGGAGCATTATTACGGTCTTAAAAGATCGGTGGAACATGGGGGAACACAGGGATATGTCCACTCCCTTCCACCAAGACAAAAAATGTATTACACATAATAAAGCTAAAAATTAACTTTTCAACAATATAGATTTAGATACATCTCAGCATTACACTATCCATACTTTACAATAAAAAGCAGTTCTATGGTGCTATAGGATGGCATGGTGGCCCAGTGGGCAGCACTATTGCTTTGCAATGTTTGAGTCTTGGGTTTGAATCTGGCCCAGAGGAACATCTACAATTTTTTGTGTGGGGTTTCTCCAAGTACTTAAGTTTCCTTCCACACTCCAAAATCTCACTGGTAGTTTAACTTGAAATTTAGATAGCGAGATTGTAGAAACTGTATCCATACATACATCAGCCCTGCCCTCAAATAATTGTTGGATGATTGTTGCTCTGCAAAGTAATTTTAGTGTCTCGTTTTGTGACCACCAGAATTTGCGTTATTAGTGACTCCACCTTGTTCCACAATTCCCCGCTTGCAAGAAGTGCCCACCTTTTTGTTCGGTATGGAATTAAAGGGCCTCCCAATAAATTTGCTTTCTCTTACTAACTAGGGGACTTTCTATTGCATTACGGCTTGTAATGTGAAAAAGGGCCAAGCTGATCTAAATTTTTTTGATGTAAAACTGAAATTTGTCACTTTTTCCAAAAAATTGTCCCCCCTTGAACATTTTTTTAAATGCATTGGCCCCCCAATTTTTAGGACCCAAAAAGCCCTTAAATCTTTCGATCTTTTTCACCATGTCCAACCTGCTCCGAAATGTCCTTCCAGACTTTTTCCCTGGCCCCCCAAACATGCCCCCCGGGATCCTCGCTTTACAAGGAGCTTAATGGCAAAATTCACAACAGTTGTTTGATCCCTGAATCGCCCAATAAATGTAGGGGATCAATTTGAATTGGGATTCACTCCTCCTCATCATACCGTTCACATTTTGACATCTTCAGACCAAGTAATCTTACAATTGATCAACAGTATCTCGCCTTTTGGAGGCTTCAAGCAGGATCCTCTCAGACTGAAGTGACCACTGAGCTTAGAGTGTCACAGAGTGTCATCAGCAGGTTGCAGCAGAAATACAGAGAGACTGGAAGAGTCACAGAAAGGCAAAGAAGTGGATGTCCTTTGGCTACATCACACACTGATGACTGCTCTGTGGAACAGGATGATGAATGCCACACAACTCCAGACACGTTTAAGGGAGGTGAGAGGCAACCAAGTGTCATGTCAGACCATTGGTAAGCATTTACATCAGCATGATCAGAAAGTAGGAGCCTGAAACTTGCTGTGAAGAGCAGGTTCTGTGAAACAGCCTGATAAGAAAACCCCTTTCAAGAGTTACTTTTGTGGTTGTATGTCTAGATACAGGCAAACAATGCAAGTAACTAACATAACTATCTGCTTTGTTAGCAGTAGTCAAGAGATTTTTTTTAGAGGCCAGTAAACATTGGCATTTCTGTCTAAAGGGTCATCTTGTTTGAAAAACGTGCTCACCCAGAATGTAATTATGTCCCATTCATCAATGCCAAATTTTAGAACATCAGGGCCACCTTCAATTCTAAGGAGCTCCCATTCTCCACTTGTCTCCAAGTATTGTAGAGAATTCTGAAGGATCTGTTCCACAGGAAGGGCCAACCCTAGGCGTACATCCCGTACTGTAATAGGAACAAAAAATAGGAACAAGAGCACTGTTTAATAGTGATATTTTGCCTAAAATAAAGATTGCTCTGTAAATTTCTCTCATTTATAGATAAGCACTGAGTCTGAATATAAAAATTCAGATACACTTCCAAGCATGAAGTCTCTACATCTGCATGTTCAGGGCTGTGGACTCGGTGCCCATTTTGGTATAGTCAGTCGTTATAAAATGGACCAACTCCCAAAATATATAATAAATTGGTATAGTTAGTTCAATTCAGTGCCAAGAGCAAGAGGAATTGGAGCTTGCCAGTGCTACTGCTCGCATATCTTCAGCCTCATCAGATGAGGAGTTTAATTTTGAAAAGTATTTGGATGACATGAAGCAGGAAAAGCGTTACTGCAGGGGAAAAGATTCCACTCCCATAGAAAACAGAGTTATGTAGATTTTTGTCATGTAACTGCACTACCGGTTTTGCTCCTGGTGGTGGGGCAAGATTTTTCTTCTTGTATACTACAATTTACAACCTGTTCTCGCATTCCCTAATAGCTCAGTGTATTGTTAGGCTAATTCCCAAGTGAAAGATCACTGGTTCGAGCAGCCATGAAGAAAATTTCCCAAGAAAAGAGAAACAGCATTAACCAGCTCATTGATAGAGGTCTCTAGGCCAAGAAAATTGCCAAACTGAATCATGTGAGGCCATGACAGCTGGAAGAATATGAAATGAAGTCCATCCATCCATTCAAAAGCCAAGAGGTGGACATCAGAGTCAACAAGTTGGCTCATCACAAGTCTAAGATCATTCCATAGTTACATAGTTAGTAAGGTCGAAAGAAGACACATGTCCATCGAGTTCAACCAAGGGTGGGGAAAATGTGGGTGAGGGAGAGAGACAAGGACTTAAAGCCCAGGCTCTCCACTGGTTAATGCCCTGGAACCCACAAGGCAAGAACCAACCTGCTCCAGTATAGACCCTATATCTGACCCCAGAGCCGCCACCAGCCAGGATCCAGTTCTAACACGACAAAAACGACAGTGGAGGTGGCTTGTAGATCACAGACGTCCATGCAAGCACTTTGCAAAATGCATTACAGAAGTCTGGAATAATAGTCCGAAAAAGGTGAAGAAGCCTTGACTTTAATCTTGTCATCAAAAGCGGTTGCTTGAGTTTGCAAAAAAGTCCAAAAAAATGGAAGATTGGAAACGGGTGATTTGGTGCGATGAGATAAAAGTCAATAGACTGGACTCTGATGGGTGCAAATGGGTTTGGAAACGGATTGAGAAATTGAAGAAACTATCAAGTTTGGTGCAGAAAGCCTGATGATATAGTGTAGTTTCACAGCCATAGATGTTGGATACTTGATCAGGATTGATGTAGATCTCAATGCTGAGCTATATGTGAGTGTCCTACAAGTTACTTCATATACTCGAGTACTATTGGTATGAAAAGGACGACATAGTGTTCCAGCAGGACAACAACCTGAAGCATACATCAAGGTGGGAGAAGGAATGGTTCAATGACAATGAAGTAGAGTTGCTGCATTGAGTCCCCAGACCTCGACCCAATCGAACACTTGTGGGTAGAGTATGCACCAACATTGGGAATCAGATTTTGGTCAAGACATGATTGAATCTGAGCCAAAGCATGCCCAGAAGGATTCAAGCAGTATTGAAAGCTAAAGTTAGATTTACCAAATAAAACCAAATTAATAAAAGTTAACATTTTTATTTTAGTAGCAAAACAGTAACAATGTAGTTACATGACAAGAATCTGAAGAACTAAGCAGATATTAAATATTTGCGAGTCAAATTTATGTATAAGATAGGTAAGATGATTGCCTATAAAATTATTGTAGTCTCACATTCAAAGCTGTAGTGGATGGTAAGACATGGAGCCTGAAAGTCAAAAGTACAAAACATTGTTACCATTTTGTTTGTCAGTTTATGTTCCACTAAATAGCTTGATTATTGTATCATAATGTCATAAAAAGCCTGATGTTACCATTCTACTACAGTAAATTTATCACTTTAACATGTGCCATGTATGAGGGAGTGTGAGTCAGGATTCTGAGTTAGGGAAATTGCGGAGCCTGTCGAAGCTTTGGCTTACAGACTCCACAGCCCTTGTGCATATTGAAATAAACATTATAATTCTGCTTGTTTGTGATGTTTATCTGTATGCTTGATACTGTAGACTATACTAAACATGGGTCACAGCATGGAGAGCCAAAACACTTCATAGAGGATCAGTGTTAAACCCAATTGTGCCACAATGAAGAATAATTTTTCACCATTCATGGAAATTTTAAAATTCTATAATCAAACCTGGAAATTAATTTAATTTAGGTTCTATTAGTTATAGCTGTGTTGGTATTTTTTCCTGAAAGATGTAAAAATGTATAAAAACAGCCTGGATTTGATACATTGCAAGGAAACTACATCCATGTTTAGGTTTTATTTGGTGAGTCCATGTAAACGGACCTCGCTGTAAAATTGGTGCTTTAAACTATCCTTCATTATTTAGATTGATATGTTCTTTAACTTTTTATCACGTTTAAACTTTTGTGTTATATTTTAATTTTTGTGTCCTTGTTTTGCACCAACCAGCTTGCTGTTTGATTTATTATGATTTGATTATATAATTCTGTAATACACACCTGTGTGCATGTATGAACCAAAAGTCAAAGAACAGTTCTGGACATCAAATGGGAAGTTGAAGATGCCAAGGTTACAAGAGCTGACCACTCTAAGCATTCTGTCATATCGCACGCGTCCAGTGTGATTGACATATACATAGGGAGTGCGCTGTGACTTATCCTCATCTATGCTGCAAAAATAAACAGTGCAAGTTGCTTATTATAACCATAAACATTACGCAAGAACAATAAAAATGGTACTTTTGAAATGCAGATCTCCTAGGTTTTACCATTACTATTTATCCCTCCCACTCCTGTTACATTTTCTCTGTCCTTGGCCATCTCAGAACATTTTGTGTCAATTTAAGATGTTCTTGATTTTCATGGCAAACTCTGGGATTTTCCCCCATCAATTCTAAGAGGCAAGATAGACACATGTCACAAGGACAACAAATTACCTATCATATCCCTAGACCACAGGGCTGGACTCGATTTGACATTCACATTGGCTACCCAGGCCTTGAAAAATGGCAAATGCCCTGGCCCAGATGGCTTTACCACTCCATTCTACAAAACTTTCTCTGACTTAGTAATTCCTGTTTTTCTCTTGGTATGTCATTCTGTTTTCTACTGACTGCTCCTTTTACCCCAATCTCTTCTTTTAGAGGATTAATACTTTTGCGAAATTGATTTCCTTTTGCATAAAACCTCTGATGACATCTTTAATACACGCTGGTCAGGTTGGACTCATTCACAGCAGAAGCAGGAGATAAAACTGTTCAAACCTTTTTCCCTAATTTCTTGGGCCAAATTGCAGAGCGCCACCATCTGTCTTCTTTCAATAGACATTGATAAAGCATTTGATCGGGTACATTGGGACTATCTTCATGTAACTGTAGAACATGATTACGTTGGCAAAGTTTCGATCAATCATATTATGGCGCTCTATGCAATACTAATGGTCCAAATTAGAGTCAATGGCAGGGGTGTCGCTAGGCAGTTTTATCTGGGGCACATTTCCTGGATAAAACTGCCTGTGCCCCTGAACCTCGGCGGGCTCCAGGATGCTGCCATGAGTCTGGAGCGCCAGGGCCATTCCTAGGTGCGGGCGATTTTTACACCATTCACATTTCACACTTAATAACTTGTTAGATTAATTCTACAGGTTATTACGGTTATATGGATACCTAATATGTGTAGGTTTTTTGTGTGTGTAATGTATTCACAATGATTTTTTTTTAATATTTATTTTTATTTTATTATTTATTTATTTTTTTTTAACTTTTTATGTTTTTTCTTTTTTTTTTTTTAAAATCCCATAAGGAGAACGGGGTTTTACTTTTTTATTTAAAACTTATAATGTATTTTGCATATTTATATGGCTAATACATTATAATCTTGTCAGTCTGAAACAGGCAGTGATCGGCAGTCAAAGTCGCCCTGATCGCTGGCTTTTACACAGAAAAGTTTGGGGGAAATCTAGATCCCAAAAGGGTGACGTGCAACTGTTCCCTGGGCTCTTCGGGGTTTTACCGGGTGTGTTTTTCCCATCACCCACAGAGCAGGGAAACACTTTGATTGACTGCGGGTGGCAATTGCCCAATCAAAAGGGTTAAAACATCGGGGAGCGGAGGTTTCCACCGTTTCCTGGGCCCTTTCAGGGGCTGCCTGGGAAACAGGGCTGGGATACACAAATATGTCTGCACGATGCCCCAAAAGAAGCGCTGCAGACGAACGACCTGCACCTCCCGCCGTCAAAAGACGGTGGGCGGTCGTTAAGGGGTTAAAGAATTTGAACCACTTGGAGCATTTAGTAATTTTAAAGTGAATACACATAAATCAGAGTTACTTGATATCTCCTTTCACATTTCCCTAAACCCCATCTGTTTTCAGCAAAATTTTTCCTTTTTTGTTGTTGGCTAACCACATCAAATATCTAAGGGTTTTTTTATCCATTTTGAGATTTTAGATTTTTTCCCCCCCTTAATTTTCCACTAAAATTTTTTTGGGCCCCCCTTATTAATTCTGTGTCATCAGGCTTTTCTAAATAGTCTTTCACTCTGTTGGATGGGAATGATAGCTGTCTTGAAGATGGACATCCTGACGCATATTCTGTACTATAAAACCCTCTCTATTTTTCTTCTTACATGGTGTTTACAGAAACTTTCATCCTTATACAGTTGGTACGTAAAGTATTCAGACCACTTTAAATTTTTAACTCTTTGTTTCAGTGCAGTCATTTGGTAAGAACCAAAAAGTTAATTTTTTTGCTCATTAATGTACACTCTGCCCCTCCCCCCATCTGGAAAGAAAAAAACCCAAATGTAGATATTTTTGCAAATTTATTAAACAAGAAAAACGGAAATATCACATGGTCATAAGTATTCAGACCCTTTGCTCGGCATTGAGTAGAAGCACCATTTTGAGCTAGTACAGCCATGAGTCTTCTTGGGAATGATGCAACAAGTTTTTCACACCTGGATTTGGGGATCCTCTGCCATTCTTTCCTTGCAAAACCTCTCCAGTTCCTTCAGGTTGGATGGTGAACGTTGGTGGACAGCCATTTTCAAGTCTCTCCAGAGATGTTCAATTGGGTTTAGGTCAGTTGTTCTGAAGCCACTGCTTTGTTATTTTAGCTGTGTGCTTAGGGTCATTGTTTTATTGGAAGATGAACCTTCGGCCCAGTCTGAGGTCAAGAGTACTCTGGAAGAAGTTTTCATCCAGGATATCTCTGTACTTGGCCGCATTCATCTTTTCTTCAATTGCAACCAGTTGTCCTGTCCCTGCAGCTGAAAAAAAAAAACCCCCATTAGCTTTAATGCTGCCACCACCATGTTTCACTGTTGGGGGTTGTATTGGGCAGGTGATGAGCAGTGCCTGATTTTTTCCTCCACAACATAAACCGCTTAGAATTAACACTTGAAAAAATTCATCTCATCAGACCAGAGAATCTTATTTCTCATAGTCTGGGAGTCCTTCACGTGTTTTTTTGCAAACTGTATGCGGCTTTCAGATGTCTTGCATGGAGGAGAGGCTTCCATCAGCACACACTGTCATAAAGCCTGACTGGTGGAGGGCTGCAGTGATAGTTGACTTTGTGGAACTTTCTCCCCCATCCTCCCTACCCGGGATCTCTGAGCCCAGCCACAAATGATCTTGGGGTTCTTCTTTACCTCTCTCACCCAAGGCTCTTCTTCCCCACGATTTTCTTAGTTTTTGGGTGGACGGCCAGGTCAAAGAAGAGTTGTGGTCGTCCCAAACTTCTTCCATTTGAGGATTATGGAGGCTGTTGTGCTCTTAGGAACCTTGAGTGCTGCAAAAATTCTTTTGTAACCTTGACCAGATCTGTGCCGTGCCACAATTCTGTCTCTGAGCTCCTTGGGCAGTTCCTTAGACCTCATGTGCTCTGACATTCACTGTGAGCTGTGTGGTCTTATATAGACAGGTGTGTGCCTTTCCTAATCAAGTCCAATCAGTTTACTTAAACACAGCTGGACTCTAATGAAGGAGTAGAACCATCTCAAGGAGAATCAGAAGGAAATTGACAGCATGTGAGTTAAATATGAGTGTCACAGCAAAGGGTCTAAATACTTAGGACCATATGATGGTTCAGTTTTTCTTGGTTAATAAATTTGCAATAATATCTACATTTCTGTTTTTTTTTCTTTCAAGATGGGGTGCAGAGTATACATTAATGAGCCAAAAATGAACTTTTTTGATCTACACAAATGACTGCAATGAAACAAATAGTCAAAAATTTAAAAGTGTCTGAATAATTTCCGTACCCACTGTATATAAGAGTTATTTGTGGATATTCCTGTTCTCATGCAAAGAAAGGTAAATGGGAGTGTGGGCTTATCCAGGTTCTAGTTATATCATGCTGCAGCGATATCCACATGCATCGTTGATCTTTCTAATGGTATGGGCAAAAAATTAGTTTTTTTGATACAGTATCACAGATTTAGTCTCCCCCTCCCACATCGGTTTTATGGACACCTCTTTCTGATAAACTGGAGATAATTCCCAAGTCTTTTCTCTTGAACAACCTGCTAACTTTAAAGTGTTTGGTACTTTCATAAATTGCACCTCCAGACTAAGACCTCTGACTCCAGCCTTTTGAAACCTTTCCTTTCCAGGCAGTTTGAATAAATCATCAAACTGTTCCCTGAGAGGCTGTCCTGACACAACAAGTCATTGATTTTTTTGTCCTCAGCTCCAGTCCCTCGCTGCTTTATCCTCGTATAACCCTTCTGGAGGTCATTGAGTGCTTCATCATTGATTAGTTTTCATCATTCATTGATGCCCCAAACCCAATTACATAGGCAGCTTACTCGTTTTGAAATATTGTGCACTTTTAGAGTATATCCCTCTAGAATGGTCTTCTTGGTCTATAGAATTTTGAGGGACAGACTGGGTGGTAAATCTACTATCTTTTAAGACTAAATGAAAGCACAACTTGGACCAATCATTGTCATCTGAACAATGGGATAAGATCTATACTCAACAATGAATCACTAGTTATATGTAAGAGAAGCACAAGGTTCTCTCATGGTGGTAGAAAACACCAGAACCTTTACCTAAACTATACACATGTTCCCCAACATCTTTTGATGGTCCAATGAATAACCAGACACTTTATTACACATCTGGTGAGATTGCCCAAAGGCCGGGTTCACACGGCTTATTCAAGCCGTAATTGCGGGACGGATTTCGCCCGCAATTACGTCTTGAGTAAGGGGCGGGCTGGGGGCGCTGCCCGCCGGCCCCATAGACTTTCATTATCCATGGCGCGTATCCCGCCAGGATAATGAACATGTCACTTTCTCTCCGCTTGGCTTATTCGCCGAGCGGGGAGGAGAGACGGAATCCATAGTTCTCTATGAGAACTGTGGATTACCGTAATGGCTGGGATGGATTCCAGCAGTATTGCAGCACGGTGCGCAATACCGCTGAAATCCGTTCCTGCAATAAGCCGTGTGAATGGCCCTAAATAGTCAACTTTTTTAAAATAAAGTCTTCTCCTTCAATAATACTTTCTCTCTAAACAATGTAGATTGTATACTGGCCATGGGACTTCTTTCATTACTTCCAGGTCTGGTTTCTTCTCAAAACATGATTTCCTTCATCACTTTTCAGTTGTCACTCACCAAACCATAGCTACCCACTGGAAACAATCTGGTTCTCCTCTTGGAGCTTTCTTTGAATGTTTGAACTATGTGATGCAAAAGGAGATACGTAATGCATTAGCAGATGATAAATCATCTATACACTTCTATACTTGGCAGCCATGGTTGGTTTTTAATAAATCAGTTAGGTTTCACTCTTGTTTGGCCTTAAACACTCCAAGAGCTCACACTCCCAACTGGTATTAAAATTTTTCAACCACCCTTCCTCTCGTTTTTTCCCCTTGTCCTTCCCCGGTCTGCATCTCTGTTTGTTTGGAAAATGTTATAACTCATATTGTTTTGGTTTCTCTCATTCTATGAGACCTTGCTTATCATTTCAGGGTATTGTTAACTTACTTAACATTTACATTTATTTACTTCCAATCGTCCCAAACTCTATGCCTACTGTATGCTTTTTTTTTTTACTGTAATTGTCTCTTATCACAGAAGAAATAGACAACAATTAAATATAAATCACAGAAGAATGGAGGCTTACATACTGATTCCCAGAGAGGTCAGAAACCAGTTCCCAATAGGACTGAAACCAGCCGCTATGTTGTAGGGTTCCACAAGTGCAAAGTACTAATAGGCATACCACTCACACATTTTATATGACATTGTGGCTGCTCTGAGTCCTATTGGGAACTGGATTCTAAGGGCAACATGTATGATTTATGGCGCTTAGATGGCAATTTTTATGCACATTACAGTAGTATAGAATGCGCGTCATTTATGAACCCGGTCTACTGCGGGTCATAAATCAGGCACATTCTAGCGCTAAGACGACACTTCTGGCTCAGGTAAACCACTTTGTAAGTGGTTTACCTATTCCAGCAGTAATGAGCCTGGAATTGCTGTACTGAAGCTATAAATCTATAGCTTTGTACAGTTCTAGTGCGCACCGCCTCCCACACGCCCCCCGAAATCAGGCACATTACAAAGTGCCGCAGACGCTCTGTAATGCGCCTGATACTGGCATGCAGAAGACTGAAAACTATAGCGAAAAGGGCTGCAGATGTCAGGCTGAAAAGATGGCAGACTTCTGCTGCAGCCCTGTTCATATGTGTCGCCCTAATTGTCTTTTACTAGCAATTAAATCTGATTTGACCAAGATGTTCTTGTTGGCCACTTCAGTATTTAAGCTTCTAAGCTATCTGACTTTTTATATCCAGAAGGTTACTGTTAACAAAGAATATATTCATCCATATATCCTCTCTCCCTCTGTACCAGTTGCTAGTCATTTATCGTCACCAGTTTACTTGTTTGACATATGTTATGTATGTAATCCCCTTCGAATGTACAGAGCCTTGGAATCAATAGCGCTTTAAAATAAATAATAATAACAATAATAACATATACTTTCTCTTCTTAGCTGCTCTGGAAACTTTATGAACTACTAGTATCACAATACACAAACATATAAGTAAAAGTCAATGCATGACTGTCAACACGTACAACTCATAGACAATTATATCTGGTGTCCAGATGTTCTCTACTGGTAATGAAATTTTCTCAACTGATCCACATTGTGCAGGAGTCCAGGTTAAAAATTCATGTTGCCAAAACTGGATGAAAAGAGATAGATTAAATTACTAAATCTTAAAGCAATGTTGCTACTAACTACAAATTAAAGCCTTTCCAATGTTCCCACCCTCTTGGCATAGTAGACGGTTCTGTTTTCATTTGTTTTTTTAGAGGTTACATAATACCATGCATATAAAAATGAGTGTGCCCAAACAAAGTCAAATAGACGAGATTGCCTAAGAAAAAAAGCAAGTGCTCTATAAATGCTCTAATCTTGTTCTGCAACATGTACTACAGACTCTTGTTCTGCAACATGTACTAGAGACACTTCTGTGATCTAGGAGATATTATTAACCACCAAATACTACTTATCTCACAAGTCTAGATATCGAAGTGAACCCTTTGGATTTACTTGGATTTTTGTATTGACTACTAATAACATTTCTGATTGTCATCTAAGTTACAATTATATACAAACTAATCTAATAACAAACCCTTGTGCTGTTCATGTTTTTAAATTGAGCACATAGAGCAAACATTCACAGTGCAGGGGGAAAAAATACGGGTGCCGGTGTGTGAATTAATTTTGCAAGAACGAATTGGTAAAATGTGCTTCCGTTAATAAGATTTGAATTACGGGTTTCAAAGGTGTTTTGCCCCCAAAAAATAAAGGGACACACTTCCTAACCACTGACAAATTTGTTGTTAGTGTGAGCTATGTCACAGTGCAAACAACTCTTAAAAGTCCTTTCAAGATGTGTTAGGCTACGTCTACACTGCATAGGACAAAAAACTTGTCAGAAACCAAATCCTAAAAACCACTTTGAATCTGAGTATCTTTTGTCCAAATCATTTTAGAACCAGTTGTTTGGGTGTTTTTTTTGTTGAGGTTTTTGGGGTGTTTTTTTCTGCAGTTTTAAATGTTTTATTTTTTAAATAGGTGGGATCTATATGCCTTGTTTAAAAAACCACTCCAAAAAATGCGACAAATATTGTCCAGCGGTTTACATAGACTTCAATAGTAAATTTTCTGCTGGAAACTCAGATTTTATAACATGTTTCTAAAACGGCCGTGCCCAAAAACAACCAGAAAAAAAGACCTGGAAAAGACAAACAGGTCAATTTTTTGTATTGAAAATCTAATGTAAAAACTGTTTCAGTCGGGTCTTCCACAGCGTCTCTTAAAAACTAAAATTGGGGCGAAATCCGACGGAAAAAACCCTTTTGCTGTGTAGACAACAGGACCATGAAGGCCCAAAAAAAAAAAGCTACTAAAGCAATGGTAAAGACCTTTGTCTATATTAATCCAATGTTAGACAAAATTGTTAACAAATGAAGAAAATTCAGGACTGTTGTTACCCTTTGGGGGTACCATTTTTTAAAAAAACTCCAGAGACAAAACAGAAAACCCTAAAAGAGATGAAAAAGAACCCAAGGATAACAGCAAATGACCTATCGAATATACTTTCCTGCATAACCCTTCTCCTCAGGGTGGGGGAAAAAACTATGAGAAAAACAGAAAAAAACAGCCTGTGCTGCACACCAACACCATAACATCAACCCAACTGTGAAGCATGGTGGAGGGAGCATCATGGATGGGGGCTTTTCTGGAATGGCCAAGTCAGAGTCCTGCCCTTGACCTTATTGAGATAATGTGACTAGATCTGATGCTATATCATGACCACACAAGACATCCCAGAAATAATGATGAGCTAAAACACACGTGCAGGGAAATATTGTCCAAATTCCTTCCTCAGTATTATCCAAATCTTCTTTACAGCTATAGAAAATTGGTGGAGGAAATTGCTGCTAAAGGTTGTGTAATTCAAGGGTTCATTCTCTTTTCTCTCTGCAATATGAATGTTTATCCCATACTCTCATGACATGAAAAGTATAACTGTGTGTTATTAGCTTAGTCAGATTGTGTTTTTTATTAATATATTGTCTATTTATATGGTACAAAAAGGCATGGTAAAAATTATTTGGTGGTTTTATTACAGGGAAAAGGTTTACGTTAAAGGGGTTTTGCCACCATGTAATGTTGACGTGGGACCCTTTCCAAAAGGGTTTTTTTATTTAATCCTTTTCTAAATATTATTTTTGGATTAAAAAAAGTGAAGCCTCGAGGGAAACAGCTTTCTTTTACAGCCCTTAGTTATTTTAAAATTTGCTTTTAGACACGCCAGTGGAGTGAGAAGCTGACCTGGCCGCACTTGCGTGTATGCACCTTAAATTCTGATGCGGAGATGAATGAGCTGTGAAGGATTTGGGGAGAATTTGCAGTGTATGATTTCCCCCTTCTGTTGATAAAAAATCACTGTTGTAATGTTATATTTTGATTTTTTAACTTTTGAGATACGTCCCTTTTTTTCCTCATCTCTGCTCACCCCTCCCCCCCCTCCCCCGTTGCAGCGTTCATGACTCAGCATGGTTTTTTATCTTAAAAAGTTAAGATAAGTCACTTTGTGGCAAAACCCCTTTAATTCCAAAGGCTCCACTTTTTATTGCAAATGTTTATCACTGATATAATGCAAGTGATAAGATGTGTATGGTAACTTACCAGCCTGAGCCAAAGGAAAGAAGTGAGGATCTGAGATTTTTCATTCTAAAGGAAAAAAAGAGTAGCTTGACAAAGATTTTCTGGAGCAAATGTGATATATTTACAGAGGGTTACAAAAGTATTTATACCCCTTGAACTGTGCCTCAGCACAAACTTAAATGTATTTTATTGATATTTTATGTGATAAAGCCACACAAAGTAGCAAGTATTCGTACCAGCTGGGTCGAAGGATTTATGTCTTGATTTGCAATTCAAGCCAACAAGGAGCCATGTACTTGAACTGATCCATGGATCAGGATTTAACTAATACAGCTACACCTGGGTGGGTCTTGCTGGACTTTTTTGTATAAAGAAATGATCCATGATTTTGAAAAATTCAGCAAATTTGAAACGGAAAAATGTGGTATATATGTAGTTAATATGAAGCCAAAGTTCCTCCCCAACTCATCATGCCTGCCACCACCATCCCTTTACGGTTTGGGTTATTGGTGTGTTCAGGGTGATGTGCAGTGTTGTCTTTCCTCCACACATAGCGCTTGGTATTTAGGCCACAAAATTCAATTTTGGTCTCATCTTACTAGAGAACCTTCCTCCACATTCTTGCTGTGGTCCCCTACATAGCTTTTGCAAACTGCAAACAGGAATTCTTATGGCCTGCTTTCAAAAATGGCTTACTTCTTGCCACTAATAGTTGTCCTGTGGACAGATTCTCCCACCTGAGCTGTGGATCTCTGCAGCCCTTCCGGAGTGACCCTGGGCTTCTTCAAGGGGTATGAATACTTTTGCAAACCACTGTATACTCTCCCAAATTAGAATGAAATCATTCTTATTGCCTAATGAATCCTTAAGACTTTCACTTGTAAACTGTATATGCTGCATATCTTCTTAGCTGATGACATATATTAACTACTAATTTTCAAATAAATATCACTCAGTTATTTAGCACTAGAATTGTCATTTTGATCATGTTAAAAATAATATGTAGTGGATTATCATTAATGGGGTTGTTTCATTACAGTCATCCCCAATAATTTGAAAGTTACTACATCAGTTATCTGATCCTTTCCCTCATCTCCTCCCTGCAAACAGAGCATTTGACTGACAGAAGAATCAGCTGGTATATTTTTTTCCTGTTTCTTGTGACCTTTGAAATGTAGTATTAAGGTTTTTTTTCACATCTGCGCTATTACTTCCATTGTTCTGCTCTTTCATTAGAGCATAACAATGAACATAACAGAAGTGCCCAATGACTGTAATGGGATCCATTGGGTCTCCTTCACGGTATCCAGCACTGGACAAAATTGTGCTGCATGTTGTGCTATTTTGTCAATGATTTCCTTGTGAAATCTACTACATAGGCTCTTTCAGATTAATGGAAATATATGTAGTATATGAATCACTCAAGTCTGCTGTAGCTCCTTTCAATGATTTCCATATCTCCTTATGGAGCATATATTCTGGGCCTGGTCTATTGGGATTACTCTTTCGTAATATGCTTTCTATCATCTTGTGTTACATAGAAGACTGGAATCCTGGATAACATAGTCAATGTTAGTATGGTTGGTGGGATAACTGGTGTTGCCTCTCCCCACTCACTTACCTTTCTTATTCCTCATCTTCTTTTCCTATATGTCATTCTTTTTTTTCCATTTGTGTCATTCTTTTGTTCTTTTTCTCTTAAGATCTTTTTTTTGACATTTTGGGCGACATGTATGAACAAGGCTGCACTAGAATTCTGGCCTCAAAAAGCTGTAATAGACCAGTTCTATAGATGTATGAACAGGCGTACTCCAAACTTTGGTGCGATAAGTGCCTCGGTATGCCAAAACTTTGGCGCAGAACAGTTAGAAAAGCCAGACCAGGTTAAAAGTGATCTGCCTGAGCCTAAGTTTTCGTATTGGCACTAGACTGTGCCTGTATATATGAACTGCAGAAGAACAGGTTCATATATTCTGGCGCAGTGTATACTAACTTAAAGCGATTTAGAACTGGTCTATCAGCGCCAGAATTGATACATCGCCCTATGTTCTTTCTAATGTTTCCAAAATTATAAAATATATATTCCACTCCCTTAGATTTTGTTTGTTGATACATTTACTCCTTTGTCACATTCTGATTTGCTTTCTGGGTCACTTAAATTTTGTTGTGTGGCTTGATCCCCTTTCAAATTGAAAAATAAAATATGCTGTTAGATGCTGGTTCTCAGCCTTTGTCCTTGGATATGGAGATGTCTGTCTGTCTGTTCACAACTCTGGTTAGCTTTGCTTTTAACCTGCCCCCTACCAGCTACAAATGCTCTGCTGCCCCTGTTACATGTGTGTTTTGGTCCTTGTTAGTTTAAAAGGCAAATGCACATCACTTATTCCATCCCTAACATATGGCAGCATTTAGATGCTCAGTGGCTGAATTTTAGGTTTACTAATTACTAGTGACAGCTGCATCATTACCAGCTTCTAGGTCTTCTGTTTTTTTACTCATCTTTCCCCTTTACTACTCTCCTTGCCTGCCATATGCCTTGACCACTACTTGGATGTAAACCTGACTGAATTTCACCTGCCATGCCCCTCTGCTAGACCAACTACATTTATTGCCTACTCCTCCTGTAACACATACAAGATGTCAGCCACTGCCATAGTAAACTGGGCTGCAGGTGGTAACTTATTAGCATCCTGCAGTGGAGTCCAAGCCTCATTGAGGGGACTGAGGGTAGAGACCATGGTGCGCTAGTTTTCTGGTGTACTTTGAGCCAAAAAGAATGTATGAACTGTTGCACTCCAAACCTTGGGGAGATATGTGCCTTTGTAATGCACCAAATACACTTATTAAAGCACCAAAGTTTTGGGGCATTCTGGGGATGTCGCACCACATTGTTAGAAGTAGACACATTTATGATTCTTTGACTCCAAATCTAGGCACAGAACAGTTAAAACAGCCAAGTTAAAGGTGGTCTGCCAGAGCCAGAATTGTCGTATTGGCACTAGACTGAGCCTGTATGTATGAACTGCAGAAGAACAGGTTCACAGATTCTGGCGCATTCTACACTGCCATAAAGCAATTTAGAACTGGCCTGTCCGCGCCAACGTTCATACATGTCGCCCCAGGTTCTCCTTTTACCAACTGTCTATAGGTAAAGGTGACGTAAAGGCATCTAAATATATCTCATGCTGCAGCTCAGAAATAGAAAGGGAAAAGGGGACAAGAGCTTATATAAGGCACAGAAGCAGGAATAGTGTATAGGCACTATCTTAGGCACAAATTGTATGGGACACCTTCAATTGTAAGTAAAGGACACTGTACTCACCCCATAAAGAACAGCAGGTGGATGACAGTCATTATCCTGAGATAAATGTTACTGCTATAATAGACTGATTTTTATGACTACAAGCACACCAATAATAACATAAAAATAATAACAGAAAACAGGTTTAATAAATGGAATGAGTTGATACTTAGCTGCAGTTACAGTTGTTAGATATGAGAAATCTTTCACAATAAAGTGGGAAGCCATTTTGAATATTATACAGCAATATACACCCATGTCTTTTGGGTATATATTGTTGGAGCAGCAAGTCACCACTAGGGCCCATGGAAGCCAGGGCAAGTTGAACAAGGTTTGCTTCACTACCATAGGTCTAATGGACATAGCTTCCACCTGTGGATATTCTGTGTGGCAGAGGCGGGCAATCATCATGGTCCAGAGTGGTGCCTGAAAGGTTTTGGTCACCCAACCCAAAAAAACAGATGCTTGGGATACCAATTCAAAGGGGAACTTCCGTACGGTCAAAGTCCCTATCCTCAGGAATATACCCAACCATAAGACTTCGGCCATGTTCACACGGCTTAAAAAGGGACATATTTCAGTCCATAATTACGCGCCGGAATACGTCCAAGTCATTACGGTAATCCACAGTTCTCATAGAGAACTATGGATTACGTCTCCTCTCCCTGCTCGGCGAATCCGCCAGGCGGGGAGATAATTGACATGTGAATTACGCGCCGCTGGTAATGAATGTCTATGGGCCGGCGAGCTGCCGGCCCCCCGCTCCCGCCCCGCCCCCGGCCACACGGCGTAATTGCGGGGCGTAATTACGCCCTGCATTTAAGCCGTGTGAACCTAGCCTTTGTCTGCAATAAATAAATAAAGAACTTTATTTATTTGTAAATAAATCAATTATTGTGTATTTCATAATTGTTCATTTCATAAGCTGGTATCTAAGCCTTATATATTGCATACAAGAATTCTTACCACTCCAAGCACTGCATAGATTGTGAATGAGATGTTCACACTAGTTGGGCGGCTATAATTCAAGGTGGGACGAAATGCCTTCTTATCAAACACAGTCTGCAAAGATTCATGTGATGGTCCAGCATCAGAGCCAGAACATTGCAGTTCCTCACCTTCAACTTAAACAACAGCAGGAAATAAAGAAACCACATAAGGTTATTTTTCCACAATTTGTATACAACATGATATATCTTTAATTCTCCTACAGACCTCGATTTAGAATATAACATGCTGAAGCTAGGGCCTTCCTGCATACTACTATACATCAACCTTAATAGTTACATGTTAGTTGCCTGTAGTCACCACTAGGTAGGACAGAGGAGCTTACTGGAGATACATTCAACTTAAAGGGGTTGTCTCGCTACAAAGAATAGCTTTCCAATTGTAGGGAACACAAAATAAAGACATTTTCCTAATATATTGCTTTGTTCATCTGTTTTCCTTAAGGAGATACAAGTGAATTTATGACCTCCCTGGCTGTTTCAGTTCCCTCAGTGATAAGTGATAAGTATGGGTCCCTCATTTGGGACCTGAACCTGTTTTGGGAATGGGTCCTAGAGAGAATGAAGAGTAGGTCGGGTTTGCACACAACTCTTCATTCTGCTCTATGGGAGTTCCAAGTTGAACATAACTCTCATAGAACAGAATGGAGAGATGTGTGCAAGCACAACTCTCTATCCTGAACAGAGAGTTTTGGGGACCAAACTCTGTAAACAATTCTCCCCCCTGCTGTTTGTTCTATGTGATAGCAGTGAGTGATGTCATCACACAGGTCGGGGCAGCTTCTGTGCTGCTGGGCAGTAAAAAGCTTGATTTATCTCAAGTAAACAGAACTGTAATTAGGGCTTTTGTTTGAGGGATCAGATAAAAAGTCCTGTTAGTAGTTTTAGAAGCTTCTGAGCTAATCTGATCTAATTAGCAACTGAAAACACAGAGCTGGATTCACTTATGCAAATTTCAGTCAGTCTGAACCAGGAAGTGACAGAGTATTTCATTCATACAGCCTATGAAACTCTGTAGGGAGACAACTCCTTTAAAGGAAACCTGTCACATAGGTTATGCCCCCCTTGCTGAGGGCAGCACAAGCTAGTGTCAGACCTGCTGTTTCCAGCGCTGTGTCCCTTATTCTGTAAGATGCTGTAGTTTTAGAGCATTTACCTCTCAAATCTTATTCATGAGCAGGTGTTAGCTCCGCCCACCAAAGGCTAGCCCCACCCACATGACAGTTATTCACGTTTTTACCTATTCAAAGTAATCGGTTTATCAGTTGGGTGGGGGGGGGGCTAGCCCCCGATTGGCCGGGTTAAAAAAAAACTGATTTCCTTTAAAGGGACTCTTCGAATGCCCTCTTTTTTTTTTTTTTTTTTTTTTTTTTTTTGGCTAAAAAACTGCAGATTTGAGCTTTTAAAATACACGAAAACTACAGATCTTACAAAATTTAAGGGGGACACAGCGCTGGAAACATTTGTCTGACCTAGCTTGTTCTCCCCTCAGCGGGGGGGGGGCAAAATCTATGTGACAGGTTCTTTTTAAAAGGAAGTTTTACCAAAAAGGCTTTTTCACGCTGGTTTTTTCCTGTTCAGCTTTCAGTGTGTTAAAAAGGGGGGCGTGGATGATTTTTTTTAAACTGCATTTCATGGGGCTAGCAGGTTTTAAACATCCCCATGTTTTTCCCCCACAGGGGCCCAAATTTTCTAGTCAAAAAAAAGGTTTTTTGTTTATGTAAAGGCTGGGGGTAGCTAAAATGTAGCTGAGGGGGTTTGCCTTTCTCCCTTTTTTCAGGAATAATGATTCTAGGTTAAATCCCTGAAGGAACAAAAACTTTGGATTTTTTTTCTCAGTGCACAAAACCGGATTGGGGGTTTTTTTTTTTCTTTTTATTTGCGGGGGAATGTACTGAATATAGTTTCGGACTAAAGTCCCCTTTTCTTTACAATGCTAATGGGGGTTTTTTTTTTTATACTTGTACTTTTTATAATAAACTTCTTATTGGAAAAAAAAACTAATTTTTGTCAAAAATTGTGGGGGAAAGTGGCTTTTTGGGAATATGGGTAAAAAGGAGCCACATTTCTTTATGATGATAGAATGATGGATAGCTGCCCTTTTAATTTTTTTTTTTACTGAGGAAAGGGTTTTTTGGGGGGTTTTGGGCCCTGTTGCTGTATTTTTGGGGTTTTTTTTTTTTTTTTTTTCTTTTTTTAAGAATTTTTTTTTAAAAAAAAAAAAAAAAATTTTTTGGGGGGGAAATTTTTTAAAAATTTTTTGGGCCCCCCGGAAAGGGGGGGTTTTTAAAGGGGTTTGGGAAAAAAAAAGGGGGGGGAAAAAAAATGGGCCCCCCCAAAAAAATTTTTTTTTTTTTCTTTTTAAAAAAAATTTTTTTTTTTTTAAAAAAAAAGGGAAAAAATTTAAAAAGGGGTTTTTTTTAAATTTTTTAAAAAAAAAAAAAAAAAAAAAATTTAAAATTTTTTAAAAAATTTTCCCCCCCTTTTTTTTTTGGTTTTTTGGGGGGGATAGAAAAAAACCCCGGTTTTTAAAAAAAAAAAACCAAAAAGGGGAAAAAAAAATTTTTTAAAAAAAAATTGGGAAAAAAAAAAAAGGAAAAAAAATTTTTTTTGAAAAAGGGGTTTTTTAAAAAAAAAAAGGGGGAAAAAAAAAAAAAAAAAAAGGGAATTTTAAAAAAAGGAGGGAAAAAAATTTTTTTTCCCCCCAAAAAATTTCCCCCTTTTCCTTGGGGGGGCCCCTTTAAAAAAATTTTTTTTTTAATTTTAAAAAAGGGGGTTTTTTAACCCCCCCCCAAAAAACCCCAAAAAAATTTTTTTAAAGGGGTTTTTTTTTTTTTTTATTACCTTTTTTTTTCCCTTTTTCCCTTCCAAAATTTTTAAACCCCCCCGGGGTTTTTTAATTGGGGGAAAAAAATTTTTGGGGTTTTTTTTTCCCAATTACTTTTTGGGTGGCAGGGATTTATATTTTGATTAGCTATGTTAAGATGTACTGAGGTTTTTTTTTTATAATGATATTTTAAACAAAAGTGTAGCTCATTAATGAGCTATATATTACTAAAAACATGTTTGGATTTGAGATTTTTCCAATGGAGATGTTGTTTATATTTTATTTATTTTTTTTTTTTGTTATTGCACTTTGTATAAACTTGTTTGGGGAATACTTATTATGTGCAAATAAGGTGACATGATTGAAAAGCTGTGATATAGTTTCTTAGGTTTAAAATGTTGCTATTTTCTTTAAGTTTGAAAGTGATAACAAATGGGAAGAAAAATTTTGAAATTTTCCCAAATACTTCTGATCGTTTGTTTTAGTTGGTGTGCGATACTTACCCAAAATAGAAAAAGACCACAGAGGTTTGAAAGGGTCAGGAGGAATGAGATATAAGCAATAGTTCCCTGTTCGATAATTACTAGGAAACAGGGAAAAGATTTTAAAATTAAGCCCTAGGGTTGAAATGCATCGCAGTGAGTGGTGGATTTTTACAGGGAAAGACTGACATAGCTGTAAGGGGATTTTGGGGGAGAATGGACCCCAGGACAAAGGGGGGGAGCTCTTGTCAGGGTCTATCCCCGGGGGAAAGACGTACACTTTAGAACAAGGGTAGCGCAAAAACAAAAATGGTTCAGAATTTTTTTAAAAACGATGAATGGTGAAAATGTGATTATTTAATTTTCAGGTTACATCAATTTTTTTTGGGTAAAACCCTTTAATAATAACAGTATACAGCCACCACATTGTCTTTTAAAGGAGTGTTCCTATCTCACACTTTGATTGTGTATGATAGAATATGCTATCAAAATGTGATAAGTATGGGTCCCTCATTTGGGACCTGAAACCCTGTTATGGGATGGTTCCAGAGAAAAGAAGAGTAGACGGGTTAGCACAAACCCTCTTCATTCTGCAACTATGTGAGTTCCAAGATAGAACATAACTCTCATGAACAGAATGGAGAGATGTGTGCAAGCACAACTCTCTATCCTGAACAGAGAGTTTTGGGGACCAAACTCTGGTTCATCAGGGGACGTATAATAATGGCAAGATAATTGCTGCCCTAGGTTATGGTAAAGGTTGTGAACGCGCACAGGAGAAACGCTCGGGAACTTTGTTAGTGTTGAGCCATTTTAGAGCAATCATGGCATTCCAATGTGTGTAGATTAATATTTTAGAGCTAGCCACCAAGAGGCGGGGTCGCCCCTTTTGGGACGGGTGCTCTTTCTGAGATAGGTTTATAATAGGGCTCTGACTCCACAGCCCTGATTGAAAATAGTGTATATTTGGCTGCTGGTGGACGGGTATATGGCCATATACGACAAAATATAAAGTATGATATAGCATAACAGACTATGCTATTCTATAGAATAGTACACATTAAAAAAAAAAAAAAAACTAACACCATACCTTTGTCTTTTTGTTACAACAGGGCCCTGCCCTATGGGTGATGTATCTTACTATATGCTTATATAGTGAAAATCTGCAACCCTATGTTAAAGGAGTAAAGTGGGAGCTTTTCCCAATGTGCACACTAATCCGAGATGACTGACATGATCTCCTCACCATCTGAGGGTTGGAATTGGGGTTGTGGTGGCCGCGGTGCAGCTGATAGTCCCGTCTCCGATGCATCAGCCAATGTGCGCACAAGATGTCAGCAAACCCATGCGGCCATTGCCATCTGCATCGGAGGTGAGACCAGCAGCTTCATGGCAGCCGTACCATATCTTTACATCACTTATTAGTTAATTTAGTTGTGAATGATCACTGCAAAAAAAAAATTACCCAACCTAAAACATAACATTTATTAAAATTGTTTATAAGAAATGTGTCAAAAATTTGCAATAAAACTTCTTAATTTGGATAAACCTATAAGGTGAAAAAATGAATAACCCAATGGGGTGTAAAAAGCCACAATATACATAACTTATGGTGGGTTATAAAACCCAACTTATATTTTGCAGCACAGTGTGTCTTCAATTTTCGGATGCCACCTATTTAAAAAATTCTGAGTGAGACCATGTACAAGGGACCAGAGAAGATGAATTGATACAAACCTCTCACCCTACCTTACACGTGGTAATCGCCCCATTGTGGTAGATACTTAGGTGCTTCTGCTGTCAATGGACGTAGAAGCACTGTATAGAGGCATTCCACATGATTGTGGGATTGAGACATTTGTGGCACATCTCAGTATTAATATAGTGGTCCTGAAGCTTACTTTTGAAATTTAGGGACAGAGCTTACCCTTACTGGATGTACTTATTGCCAAAGATTCTACGGGTAACATCCAGACAAGTACATATTGTAAGCCGACTGCCACAAATAGCCTCCTACAGTGGGAAAGCCACCATCCCACCAGTTTAAAACACGGCATACCCAAAGGCCAATACATCCATTTGAGGAGGAACTGCTCCAGTTTCAGCGACTTTAGGGAACAAACATGTGTACTACAAGACTGTTTTTTGAGTCGAGGTTACCTTAGGGAGATGTTAGAGACCGCATATCATCATGCTATTAGTCAAAACCGCACAGTGCTCATTAATCCTACACCTCAGCAAAACAAAGAACTTTCTGAACATCGTAGGCTATTGTCGCCATAAAAGAAAAATTAATTGGATAAAAATATAATTAATTTGAATAGTTGGGTTATTTTTGTATAATTTATTAATAAAATATACATAAAAGTTACTCATGAGGTAACACACATTTTAGAGTGTAGCTGGGATCTTCTCTCCCTGAAAATACAGAAGTTTGAACAGACACCAAGTGAGGTAAAATGTCAGAGCAGGTAACCCATCTGTATTGAGGTCACCTTGTCACGATATATGGGCAATTACAGTTTTGATCAAATTTTCATGTATTCTAAAGTAGCGAAAATGCTTTTTTTAAAAAAAAAATCCTATATTCACTTTGAATGTTTTCTTAGTGTTTTATAGAGTGCTGCTGATATAGTGTTGTGTTTGCACTGCTTCTGCTGCCCCACCAGCATGCACTTATACTATCTTTCTTAAAATTGCCTTGAATGTGCTGACTAATTTTTGCTTTTTTGACTCTTCTTAAGTGGAGCCGTCCTTTTATAGACGATTACTCCGCTATGTGAGTAGAGAGTGAGAGAGAAGTTTGTATCAATTCATCTTCTCTGGTCCCTTGTATATGGTCTCACCCACAATTTTGGAAATTGGTGGCATCTAAAAATTGAAGATCAAACTCGGATACAGAATAGAATTCACGGCACTCACCATATCCTTAAAAGTCCTTCTTTTTTACGGCAATAACTCCATGTGGAGGGACAAACACTGGATACACAGTAGCTTAGCAGGCGACGGCCGTTTCACGTTCACACACGCTTCCTATAGGCCTGAGCACCACGGAGTCATTTATAAATAACCAGGTTCATGTGGGTCGCTGACCATGGAGGAATAACGCGGAACAGCAGTGCCGAGACTGTGTTATTCTCATTGCCAAGTTCTAAAAATTGAAAATGTCTCCCTTCAGGACACACTGTGCTGCAAACCGTGAGTTGAGTTTTATCACCCACCACATGTTATATATATCGATGCTTTATACACCCCATTGGGTAATCCGTTTTTTCACCTAATAGGTTTATCAATATGAAAAAGTATATAAGGTTTTATTACAAATTTTTGGGACCTTTCTTTTAATCAATTCTAGATTGGGTAATTTGTCTTTTGCAGTGATTAGCTTTTGCTACCCAACTGGATATAGTTGTTTTGCATGGTTGGTTTGGTTTAGTTGTGGCATCAACTGCGCCAAAATTTTGGTGCAAGGTGTTGCACATTAAGTCATAAAAAAGAGACACAAAAAAAACCTGTCTAAAACATAATAGGGCGATATGTCAGACATGTCAGATTTGTTTTTCACCATTTTTTGGTGTATTCTGTGTCAAAAAACTGTTGTAGCCCTAGTCTGTATATGTATGAACAACTGTACACCAAAACTAGGTGCAGTTTGCGCTAGGCACAACACATTTAAATGCGCCTAAGTTATGCAACTAAAATATACTAGCACTGCACCTAAGGATTTCTATGCGCTTTCTAAAAAAAAGTTGTGCGCCTAAGATAGGCTATGCAGGTATACCACAAGCCATGATTTAAGACAGGTTTCATACATTCAAAACATTGCAGACTGGGTTGCCTAGGCCTCACAGGCGTGAATAATCAAATTGGCCCCACTAGTGATCAGTATTCTGGATAGCACCGGTGTAGAAAAATTTAGGGGCCCACCCTTCATATAAAATAAATGACTGTACATGCCTCCTCTACTCTGCTTCTTAATTTCTGCCTCTCTTTTTACATTTTTTTTGCCTCTTGTGAGGATGTAGTCAAGGTTAAGAAATAATTCCAGGTCGACAATGCTCATGGGCCCACCGGGGGTTGCCCCTATTCCCCTGTGGGCCAGTCCGAGCCGGCATTCAGGTGCCCTATACACTCATTTAATGAGCCTTAGAACTGGTGTGGAGTCGCCTCTTTTCAGACATGTCGCCCATAAAAAAAATGTGGTGTAAAGCATGTACAGCAGTATTTTGATGAAAATTGTGGCATAATTCTGGCGCAACTGCCTTGATAATTGTGCCCCAAAATTATAGCTAGCCAACAGAAGAACAACTACTCAGTTTGGCCAATACCACCGCAATCTTTACAACCAGTGCAAGATGCAACAGAGAGAATAAAAGCCTCATTTTGTAACATTTCTTATCTGTTGCTCAGCCTATCATATCATAATCAACAGATCATAGTCGCCTAAAAATTGCAACAAGTTCCGACCATGCCAGTTGCTGTAACATTGATGGTCAGAATGTAACCATTTGCACAAATGAAGCAGATAATGGTGAAGAATATTCAGAAATCTTGCTGCAATCAATCAATGATATATTTCCTGTCTTGAGGCCAGCTGCAGATCCACTTCTGTTTTATTCTTCTGCTTAACTTGTTCTGCTGTAGAATCTTGCTGAATCATTTTGACTGCAGTATAATCTCAATCTCATGTATTTGTGTGTTTAGGACACTGAAAATATTGCATTTTTGTGATTAATAGTTATTTAGTCATTCAGTTATTTTGGGATCCTGACCTGGGTCTGAAGAAATTTCTGCACCTTCTTCCGATCTCCCTTTTTTATAATATTTTAATGTATTATTTACTTTTTTACAGTTTGTATAGAATTCCTGTTATTTTATATTTATGTTAAGCTAGACCAAATATTCCTCCAAATACAAACGTATTACCATTATGTAATTGGATCATAAGCCAGTTAAGTAGCATGTGGATCCAGTAACAGGATAAGGAACAGAAACCAGCTTTGTGTGAGGTGTTAGTGTCAGTTCTATGATGCGAGGTTAGGAAGGTCATTTATTTATAACCGGATTTGAGATTAGACTCTGGGGATGCAGTTATTATCAGTACACAAAGTCAGGCACTTACACTGTGGTGGTAGAAGAGGTTGATAAGATACAGCTGAAAGACTAAAAGCTGCTGGAAGGGCATAATTATTTAGGATACCAGAGTGTCTGGGGCTATGTTCACACAGCATTGGACTGGGGCTACCTAGGACCCACTGGTGGAGTTCATTCTAGGAGCCCACCAGTTGAGCTGTTTCTGGGCTCACCGGTGGAGTTGAGTCCAGGGGCCCACCAATTGAGCTGTTTCTGGGCCCAACAGTGGAGTTAATTTTAGAGGCCCAACCTCCAACTACTGTAAATGACTATATCTGCCTCCTATACTCTACCTCTTGCTTTTTGCCTCTCTTTCTCTGCTTTTTTGCCATTCCAAATGATGTATATGCAGTTAAAAAGCAACTGCAGGTCTACAATGCTCAGGGGCCCACCGAGGGTTTCCCCAATTCCTCTGTGGGCCAGTCCGAGCCCGGCTTCACATATTGCGTTACGCCATGATTTTTTAATGCAGGTGTTTTTGTAGTTAAAGGGGATATATGGTTTCTATAAAGTGCTAGCTTTCACCAGTTTCTTCTTACTTTCTTCTTCTCCCAGACAGGACATCGTCCCTGAAGCCACTGCCTAAAATCAACCTTCAAAGCTGTTCACTTCCTAGTGGTGATGTAATTAGAAGCCTGTGACCACTGCAGCAGTGATGTCCTGTTCAGAATAAGAGGTAGGTAAACAGTAGATCAGGGAGAGCCAGCGCTGGAATGGAGGAGTGGAGGAAGGTGAGTATAGGTTCTTTTATTATGATAATTGGGAAACAGCAGATTATTTCAGCTTTATATGAGCCAGACAACCCCTTTAATGCTAACTTGGAACAAAGGTAAAATATGGGTTCATTAAAACAAAGATGAAAAATAATCTTATTTTAAAAAGAAATTTGCTTTACATCACCATATTTTTATACAATATAATGTGATATACATTACAGGATGGTAAAAGTAAGCTATAGTTTTTATTAGCCTTATTTATAGCAATTTGTAAAAGCAAATTTGATTATATTTGGTAGTCAATGACACATTTTGAAATATATATACAAAAAAGGTTTGTTTTGAGTCTAAAATGCTTTGACGAATAAGAAGAAAAACAGGACAAACTGTATATTACACCAGTCACCACATATTAGGTTAGGTATGCTTAACATATCATCTGGAAGGCTCAGCAGACACAATAAAGATTTGCAATAAAAAGAAGAAAACACAAACATGTTGTAGCATAGACCAAACCCAGTGTATTGTGTACATTCCTGGGTATTGCCACAGCATTATGTTGTTTTCCTTTTATGTTTTGAGAAAAGACACAGCTTCTATAAACTTCAAACATTTACATTTGCCCATCCAGCATTTTTTTTTTTAGTTTTTCATCTCCACATTTCGAAAGCCATAACTTTCTTTTCTGTTACCATAGCCTTATGAGGGGGTAATATTTTTGTGGGACACGTATTTTTAATGGATTCATTTTGGGGTGCATAAAATGTATTAAAAAAAGTACTGTGTAAATGATATGATGCTTTAATTCTGTAGGTTATTTCATGCAAGAAAATATGAAATTTACATAGTTTTTTATGTTTTATTATTTTAACTACTTTTACTACTTTATCCCACTCAAGAACAATAACAAATAGCTTATGTCTTGCTGTTTCCAAGAGCCAAAACATCTTTATTTTCCTTTGACATTTTTATTGTTCACTGTACAGGATAAATGAATTGATCATTTTAAAGTTTGGGATATTTTATTGTTATTTATTGTTCACATTTTCTCCCTAAAAATATTGTTTGGTTGTTTTTTTAACCCTGGATTTTTTTTTCTATAAAATTGTTGATCTATATTCTATACTTCTATATTACACTGCAATACTATTGTATTGCGGTGTATTATACTTGTCATTGCAAACTGGTTGGCATCCTATTAGTCCCTGGCTCCTCAGTGTAAGTGATAATACTGGGTCTCTACCTGAATGTTAAGAACCAGCAGTGTCTCCCGCAGCCGTTATTAAGCAGCGGCTCACCTGTACTTGAGTTTATGTATAAGGAACAACATAGCACAAAATATGTTCATTAGGGAGTCTGATGTTTAATATTAAAAAAAAATTCTCACTAAAATTATTAACTTTTAAAATGTAGGGAAATGTAAATTACAACTATTACCAAATACATTGCTGTGATGATTTTGCTTTGTGTAGGAGATAAAGAAGATTTTATCTACTGTTAGTATACACAAGTCTCTGTAGGTTATCGACTACCTCTTCCTGCTTTCTCTTATTTCTCAATGCTCCAAGCAGTCAGTCTGACCATGATGAGTCACTCCCTGCTGAGCCTTATCTCTAGCACAGGAGTTTATTTACCTAAGTTAATGAAAAGGTTTAAGCCTTAGAGATCTGTAGCCTTGTATATTGCTATTTACAAACCTCCAGCAGTCACGCCACTCTAATAGAATCAGATGGGAATGGCAGAGCTGATATGCCTATCACTGCTACAGAACCACCTACAGCCTGACTAGAACGTTTGAGTCTGAAGATGCCTGTGGCTATGTGAAACAGCATGGTGAGACAACACCTTTAAAACTATGTAATACATTTTATAGAAAAAATATTAACCAGTCACTAAATATTAAATGGTCTACTGGTAAATCTAATTTAGTGCTAATTTATAATGCTTGTTTTATAGTAAGAAATTTGCCTTATGGTTTCACCCTATGATAAACAGAAAGACAAGAGCAAGCAGTGAAGAGTTACTAAATTGTCAAATTTCAACATAAATACCAAAGTAAGGTTCTTTTCATTTAAAGAAAAAAATTGTATTTCTTACCATAGGGTAAAACCTGCCAGAGGATGATACCAAGAAGAACAGTCCTCATGTGTCCAGTTTTTGCCTTCATTAGGTGTCTAGATTCTATAGTTGTTCTCTCCATCCTCCTTTTAGCTCTATGGTTTGTGTGCCTATGTCAATATCTTGTCTTCCCCACTTCTCTAAAGAACTCTACTTATGGCTCTAGCAATCTACTGAAGTTGCTTAGATTTTACTTCTATATGTACACAGAGGCAGGTGCGCACTTCCAGATAATTCTACTCAACATGTCCAATTTCAGTAAGTGTTACTTTTCTTTCTTCTCCATGGATTCATTAGAAGTGAGAGAAAGGTCACTGATGTTGCTCCATGTTCATTTGCAATATATGATAATTTCACAGAGTCCCAGTGGTCACACAGTTGTCACTAAAGCTGTACAACAGGAATATTCAGCCATTTGGAAAGTGTGAAAACCTATTTTAAGTTTAACAAAATAAAGAAGCATTTTGAACACATTTTATAGTTTCAGGTTGATATATTTCATCTTTTTTAATTAATTAAGAACGTATGTAAGGTAGAATGATCTTCATTGTTTTATCTGTATATATCTATATCTTCACAGAATCAACTTATTAAGACAGAATCGCAATTATCTTGGTGAAGACCATAGGAAAATGTACCAACTATATAGATATTGCAAGAGTAATACATTAAAAACTTGTTATTGAAACAACATATTCGTTAAAATATGTAACTCGCTGTGCAAATAAATTGCTACTTGCGTGCATTCTTAGTCCATAGTAAGCAGTCGGTCCTTTTCATCTAGGCATAAATGTATGAACTCCAAAGGCGCACACTTTAGTCCAAACGGCAAGTAGTGGAGCATGTAGATAGACAAGCGGAGCCGATAGGATCGTGTGACGTTTCGGGGCTAGCCTTGCCCCTTCCTCAAACAAGTTTTGAGGTGTTTGAGGAAGGGGCAAGGCTAGCCCCAAAACGTCACACGATCCTATCGGATCCGCTTGTCTATCTACATGCTCCACTACTTGGCTTTTGGACTAAAGTGTGCGCCTTTGGAGTTCATACATTTATGCCTAGATGAAAAGGACCGACTGCTTACTATGGACTAAGAATGCACGCAAGTAGCAATTTATTTGCACAGCGAGTTACATATTTTGACGAATATGTTGTTTCAATAAAAAGTTTTTAATGTATTACTCTTGCAATATCTATATAGTTGGTACATTGCAATGGGAATAGGGAGGCCCCGATATGCAGGAGTATTAGCAGGTCGGTGAAAGTCTTTATAATTCTGCCATTGAAAGGTATATGACCATAGGAAAATGTATCATAACTACAATTAAAAGAGCTAATTTCCCTATTAGGGATTTCATTTTAGGATTCAAATTTAGTAGGCTTAACACGCCTGTACACTTTTCTGAGGCAGGTATGGTGAGTGACTCTTGAACTCATCTGGCTCATTTTCTTAGAGGAAAAGATCCATCCTAACTGATCTTTTATCCACCAACATCAGACCTTGAAAGAAGATCCATCAACCTTGAGTGATTGCTGACAGGATTTATTGAAAGGTATGTATTGTCTGTAGGCACCTTAATGGTCTTGTCCCCCAAGGATAAGCAGGATCAATGGGAGGCATTTTACTGTTGTTTTTGTCGCTTTTTTGGGGGGAGGATTATGTCTCCACCTCCCAAAAAACACATTGTGAATGTACTCCTAACTGTGCTGTTGCTGTGTTTAGGTCACAGATGTCTGCCTAGACCAGACCTGGGCATTGTACGGCCTGCAGGCCTCATCCAGCACTCTAGCTGGTCGGATGCGGCCCACGGCGTACGATGCCCAGGTCTAGTATTAGTCCGTGAGCGCTACTGTTACCCGACATTTGTGAGTTGGGCAGCGATGTGATGAAGTCAGCTCATCGCGTTGCTGCCTCTTCTCGGCGCACGGAGTAATTACTCTGTGACATCATCACGCTGCCAGCCTCAGGCAGAGAGACGCTTAGCGGGGAAACAGGTAAGCTGGTAAGGTGAGTATTAGTGTTATTATTTTTAATTTTTGTTATTTTTAATTTCTATATACCTGCCTGTGGGGAGCAATAAATATCTATATACCTGCCTATGGGTAGCTATAACTATATATCTGCTTGTGGGGAGCTATATCGATATACCTGTCTGTGGGGAGCTATAACTAAATACATGCCTGTGAGATGCTATATCTATCTATATACCTGCCTGTGGGGTGCTATAGCTATCTGTATACCTGCCTGAGGGGACCTATATCTATTTATATACCTACCTAAGGGGACCTATATCTATATACCTGCCTGCCTGAGGGTAGCTGTATATACCTACCTTACTGGGGGACGTATCTATATACCTGCCTCACTGAGGGTACAGAGTAAGTTTCCACAAAAATAAACCCCAAAAAACTAATTTTTTCCCGTTCACCTTATGGTTTGTTTTTTTTAGTCCGGCCCTCTAAAACCATCCCACTTTCTCATGCGGCCCCATAGAAAAATTAATTGCCCAACCCTGGCCTAGACATTGTACCAAGTCCTTATCCTCATAAAAGCTATGAACTGTTTGACCAAACTATACTGCGTAATTGACTGATAATGTGATGGCATACAACTATGTACAGTATGTTACCGGCAGCTACTGAGTCCTTGTTTCACAGGTTTGGTAAAAAGAACAGGTCTTTGAGCTATTCTTTTAACCAAACTAGTTGTCTCAATTGTATGTGCATAGCGAGGACACTTGAAAACTAAGTATGGAGCTGTCAGCTCTCTTCATCCCTCAACTACTCCTAAGGCTTGCAAGTAGTGCAGGCAGTGTGATGTAGTGATGTGCTCACGCTGCCTGTACCGCTGCTTCTTCTAGGCCACAAGCCTTAGGCACCCTGTATTGGGCTTGCAGCCCAGACAATGCTGGGAGAAGCGTCCCAGCACAGGCAGTGCAATGACACCTGCTGCCCTTGTCGAAATTAAGATGGAAGAGCTAGGCAGGAGAACGTCGAGAGGTGAGTATTATTTTTATATTTTTAATTGGGGGCATATGTTTCTACCTACCTACTAAGGGGAACTGTGGCCTAGACAATGCTAAGAGCAGCATCCTGGCACAGGTGATGTGATGACATCACGTCGTCCGTGCTGCAGGGAAACAGGGAGAGGTTAATATTATTAAATTTTTAATGGGGGACATATGTATCTACCTACCTACTGAGGGGGCCTACAGTATCTCACAAAAGTGAGTACACCCCTCACACTTTTATAAATATTGTATTACATCTTTTCATGGGCCAACACTAAAGATACGACACTTTGATACAATGTTAAGTAGTCAGTGTACAGCTTGTATACCAGAGTAAATTTGGTGTGCCCTTAAAATACAGTGCCAAGCAAAAGGGTAACAATGTTTTGAACTTTTGATTTTCAGGCTCCATATCTCACCATCCCCTACAGCTTTGAACATGAGACTACCATCATTTTATATACAATCAACTTGGCTATCTTATACATAAATTTGATTTGCAACTATTTTGCATATGCTTAATTCTGCAGATTCTTTTCATGTAACTGCATTGTTACTGTTTTGCTCTTAAAAATCTAAAGTGCAAGTTTTATTATTTTGTTAGTATTTTGTAAATCCACCTTTGGCTTTCAACACTGGTGGAATCCTTCTGGACATGCTCAAGATCAGATTCAAACATGTCTCAACCAAAATCTGATCCCGGGTCTCTTCTACAGGTTCCTAAAGTTGATGCACACTGGTCAACTCACTTGGGTACGAGTACAGCTTTTTCTTCAACTCTACCCACATGTATTTGATTGGGTTGAGGTCTGGGAACTGTGGGGGTCAATCCAGCAACTCTACTACATTGTCATTGAACAATTTATTTGTCAATCATGACATATGCTTTGGGTTGTTGTCCTGCTTGGAACACTATGTCGCCCTTCATATCCATAGTACTCAAGTGTATGAAGTAACTCATCTTGTAGGACACTCACACATAGCTCCTAATTGAGATCACCATCGATCCTGATCAAGTATCCAATGTTTTTGGCTGTAAAACATCTCTATACCATCAGGCTTCTTCCACCAAACTTGACAGTTCCTTCAATTTCTCGATCCATTATCCTCCTTTTACCTTGATTCCTCCAGACCCATTTGCACCCATCAGAGGCCTGTCTATTGACTTTCATTTCATCGCTTCAAATTACCCATTTCCAAACTTCTACTGTCCACTTTTCACTTTTCACGATATTGAAGTTGAGGCTTTTTCACCCTTTTTTGGGGACACCATTCGATACTTGTGTAATGCGTGTCGCATAGCATACAAGCCACCTCCACTGCCATGTTTGTCATGCCAGAACTGATAGACCTTGTGATGAGCGACTTGTTGATATTTTGCCTGAATGTCCACCTCTTGGCTTTGGAATGAATGGATGAACTTCATTTCATATTTTTTCAGCTGTCATGGCAATCCTATAAAGCAGTTTGGCATTTTTCTTGCTGTATCTTGCAAGCTGATACTCCTGCCAGCTCTCTATACCTACACAGCTTCAAGGGATGATTTAACCACTGAAAAACCATTGCAAGGATGGACTGAAAGCACCGCCAGGTTTTTTGTTATTACATTTATCTCTGAAGTCAGTGAATTGTATTATTGGAGTTCTGCAAACATTTAAAGAATATAAGCAATTAAATAAGCCTTCGCGGATTGTTTATTGGGTCTTATATATCTACCTATCTATTGGGGGGGGGGTCATATACCTATTTACCTACTAAGAGGACCTATATACCAGCCTTCCTTCCAGATGGGCCATATACATACCTACCTAACTTCCTGGGACTCTAACTAACAGGGATCCTAACTACCAGGGGCATATCCTATCTAACTACTAGGCGAGCTAGCTACCTAACTACCAGAACTCTACCTACATAACTACCAGGAGCCCTAACTACCAGGGAAACTGCCTACCATTAGCCCCTACCTACCAAGATCACTACTTACCTAACTACCAGGGCCTCAACCTACCTAGCTATCAGAGGGCCCCACTTACCTAGTTACATAATGGAGGACCTGCCAACCATCTTATCTAATGGGGGCCTACTTTATAAGGGGCTGACCTGCATAGGGGGGACTTTCCTAATTACATAGTGGGGGCTACCTATTTAATGGTGGATGTATCTACCTGATGGGGTGCCTACCTATTTATCTAATGGAGGCTTACCTACTTAATAGAGACCTATGTACCTAATGGGGGCCTACCTATCTACCTGCTTATTTACCTATTTAGTGGGGGCTTAAATACCTATCTACATAGTGCTTAACTTATTTGGAGAGTCTTATCTGCCTAAAAGGAACATCTACCTATCTGCCTAATTTGGGGTGGGGACTACCTACTACATGGGATATGCACCAACCTACTATATTGAGGGTCTACCTACTTTCACTGAAAAACATTGAACTTTATTCTAAAACATAACTTTTACTTCAAATAATTAAAAAAGTTAAATACAACAACTATTTATTATAGGAGACATCACCTGCACCCTGGGACTTAATTGTAAGTGGAGGGGCATTTCTCTCCGTTAAAGACAGCATATATTGGAGCTACTTTTGCTTCGGGACAGACGTCTTTGCATCTTTGTCAACATGTGTGGGTGATTTTTGGAGACCTTCTTTATCAATAGAGTACAGATTTATCCCCTGATGAACCCTTGGACATCCCAGGAGGGTGAAACATGTCGGGTTATATAAAAGAAAACCACCAAACAGGTTGTATAGATTTGAATATTTATCTTATTAATGTAACAGAAACAAGGCTTTTATCTATGGCAGGGTACACCTAGGTGCATACAAGGCCGTCCTTCTCGGGTCGATATGTCCGCCTCTAGGCAGGGACACACAGGGTGAAGTAGGGTGAGAGAACCTGGTGTCTGAATTCACAATATTTTTATATTATCTGGGACATCCCAGCTTGTATACATGCCTATATGTATTCCCATACTTTATCCGTTATGATATCTCTAAAATCATCTGGCATGGTTTGTTATATTTAACTTTTTTTAATTATTCAAAGTAAAAGTAATGTTTTAGGATAGGGGTCCCTGTTTTTCTGTGATAGTGTATTTTTTAACCTTACTTGGAATTTAGATCTTTCTGTGATTTGGGTCTACCTACTTACGACGGTGGCACAAATGGTGGCTCTATAACTGTTTTGGGGCACATATTTTCTTTTTTTTGGGTACTGTTACTGTGTGGGGGCCCAACGGTGACATAGTAACATTTGGGAAACAATGGATGGGGAGTGGGTAAAGAGGAAGGAACAGATAGGTAGGAGCTAGAAAAGAAAGGAGCCGATAACGTCTGTGTGGCAAATTATTCAGCGATGTGTCATGGTCATCATGGTGGTCTGGGCAAAATGGAGAAAAAAAGGGAAAGAGAACAATTCATCAAAGAAGACGTCGCTGAATGTACCTGCACTGTAATCACTTATATGTGTGCAGAGAGCCTGCATATAGCTGGTATTTACCACTTTATGGTCACTGTATGACAATAATGTTGGTCATAGTGTTACAGTTTATATTCAATAACAGTACATTGTTGCTTTTCATTTTCCTTATGGTGGGGATATTTGGTCATGGTGTGTTGATATTATTTGGTTCTTGTATATTGTTTTTATTTGCGATATTGGTCTTATTGGTCTGGGTATATTGATTTGGGGACTAACAATATGATGGTATTAGTAAGTCACTATATGGTAGTGGTATATAGCAGTATTATTTGGTCTTTGTACATTGTTGTTACTGGTATATACCTCGGTTATGTGGAAGTTTTAAGTACAGTTGAGCAAGTGTGCACAGCTGAACTTGGAACTCCAACTGAAAGGAAAGAGTGCCACTTGATCTGTCCACAGCAGTTCAGGGGCTCATTCTGAAGATACTCGATGGAGGTCCTAGAGGTGGGACCTGCACCAATCAGATATTTATGGATTTATGGCATGTCATAGCTAGATGATACAGCATACTGTGCACTGTCCGTCAGTGGAGTAATCGCCCCGATAAAGAGCGGCTCCGCTTTAATGACAGACACTGTCACTACATGCGTGTATAAACACCTTTATATCCCAGCTATCACGACTCGTTTCCCCCGTACTGTATTAGGGTTCATCAGGGGATTCAAAATTCGCTGTGGAAAAAGAATACACTATATACAACACATATACGACAACACATGTACTTCCCTTTCAATTTAGATAAATGGACTGATACTTAGCTTAAAGGGGTTGTCTCGCTACAATGATTGGGTTTTAATTAAAAGATCTTTAAAAAAACAAGCAGCTTTGCAATATATGTTCATTACAAATGTCCTACTGATTTTGAGCTAGCCCTGTTAGTATTACTACATCAGCTTCTCAAATCTCTATAGCAGCCGACCTGTTGATCCTTATCTTACTGGCTATCAGGTCTGAATGACTCATCACCTTTGAAGACAGGTCGGAGCAGAGAGCCCCTCCTGCACAGAATGCTTCTGTAGTGGAAGGAGGGGAGGAGGACTCTGGGTCTGTGTCCTGGATTAACCCTGTGTGTGCCTGCTTCCTCCTGCTCTCTACACAGATAGATGTGACAGCAGTGACCCTGTCTGTTACTATAATCATGATATGTCTTTGGAACTGTGACTATACTAATGCTACAGATCAGGGGGCATGTGAATACTTTATGTTCTCCTGTATTAGGGACACAATCCTGAGTTTAGTAACACTGCCCTTGTTGTTGCTGGAGATGTGGAGACTTGTAAGCTAAGCAGGGGATATAGGAACACATGCATCCTCTCTGCTCTATTAGCACACCACTTCACACTCATAGATCAGCCCTCTCCTGCAACAGACCTAGGCAGACACACACAGGGTGAACTCTGAGAGCAAACCCCCTCCCCCCCCCTGTATAGAAGTTAGTAGCTGCCTGTGTGCTGATGGGAGGGGGGAGAGGGAGCAGAACAGACAGACCAAGAAGCACGCCCCTCAGTTCAACTTACCAGGGACACTGACAGGCTGAAAGCTCGTAATGAGACAACTCCTTTAAGTGCTGCCGGGTATAAAGACGATAAATCCCGCAGCTCCTCTAGTACGCTGGCACCCAAGATAAGAGGGATACAGAGGAGGATTGTCTCTGTCTCCCTTATATGTCTTAAATGACCCCGCAAATGTATAATATACAGATCCCCAGTGTTTACACATAGATGGTAATGATTTATGCCCGTTTCTAGGTTCCCATTAGTATGTATGCAGATTTTACTGCTCATGGTTATCCGGCGTTCCGGATATTCAGCTGCGCATTATCCGGAAGTGAAATGCCATGTCACTTCCGGTTAGCACCGCCGGAATCGACACTGCGCATATGCTGAAAGCCGGCACAAGCCACGCGGCGCCCGGCGTTCAGAATAGTGCACTGCGCATGTCAGGAAGACACAAATGCCATTTCTTAACCAAGCTTCCGGAATCAGCGCCATATTTGTAGTCACAGTTACCTTAGAGTTCAGTTGGGAGTGCATTTGAACTCTAAGGTAACTGTGACTACAAATATGGCGCTGATTCCGGGAGCTTGGTTAGGAAATGGCATTTGTGTCTTCCTGACATGCGCAGTGCACTATTCTGAACGCCGGGCGCCGCGTGGTTTGTGCCGGCTTTCAGCATATGCGCAGTGTCGATTCCGGCGGTGCTAACCGGAAGTGACATGGCATTTCACTTCCGGACATGCGCAGCTGAATATCCGGAACGCCGGATAACCATGAGCAGTGAAATCTGCATACATACTAATGGGAACCTAGAAACGGGCATAAATCATTACCATCTATGTGTAAACACTGGGGATCTGTATATTATACATTTGCGGGGTCATTTAAGACATATAAGGGAGACAGAGACAATCCTTCTCTGTATCCCTCTTATCTTGGGTGCCAGCGTACTAGAGGAGCTGCGGGATTTATCGTCTTTATACCCGGCAGCACTTAAGCTAAGTATCAGTTCACTTATCCAACCTGAATGCGAAGTACATGTGATGTAGTATGCGCGTTGTATATAGTGTATTCTTTTTCCACAGCGATTTTTGAATCCCCTGATGAACCCTAATACAGTACGGGGGAAACGCGTCGGGATAGCTGGGATTTAAGGTGTTTATACACGCATGTAGTGACATTGTCTGTCATTAAAGCGGAGCCGCTCTTTATCGGGGCGATTACTCCACTGACGGACAGTGCACAGTATGCTGTATCATCTAGGTATGCAGTGGTAACATATAGGGGTTAAGATATTAATATTTTAGCAAGTCTAGTAAAAGTTATGTTTTAACAGGGATTATTATTTGCAGTGATATTTTTGTTTAAATCCTCTGTTCATATAGAATTTGTAGTATTATTTATGGCATGTCCAATCGATATGCCATAAATGTCTGAGGTGGAAAAACGTCTTTAATGTGGAACTTTGAAAAGAAGAACTAGAATGAAACATTTTACCAAACAATTTTTGTATGATATTGGCAACATTTTAACTGAGATTTCATGGAGTTTCCGTTAGTGAAGACAAGTTCTGAAGTCACTTGTCTCCTGCAGAACCAAGATTTATCTCTGGTTATGACTCTTAAAAACAAATCAGGGTTGGCTTCCAATTGTTGCTTTGAAGCAAAGCACGTAACCAGGCGATTGTCCCTCTGGTCAGGGTTGAGCAGGCACGGCATGAATTTTGCCGTAACTTGTTTCATGCTCAATTCCTCCGTTAAAATTTGCCGACTGGAGCTCAATTAAATCCCAGTCAACCCAAGAGTCCATCAACAGTCTGATGGCAATCTTCCAGAGTGTTTGATCAATTTTCAGCAGTTTGGGCAGTCAAAAGACACCCGAAATGAAGCGATCATTAATTGATATTTCATAGGAGAACCATTTGTCTCTTACTCATGACAGGTTCCTTGTAAGCTGTCTGTAGCACAACCATTTTCACTGCTTTTTTTTCCAAAAGGAAACAAAATTTTAAAGCTGATTGTGGTTTGTATGAATCAGGCATCACAAAATAAGTGAAAGATTGAACAATTCCTAGAAAAAAAACCCCACAGGATACAAATGCAACCTTTCCAAACAATGTTGTCTGACATACTAACTTAGAAGGGTTCTATGGACATGTACCTAGTCACAGAATCCTGAGCTAACAATGCCGCACCAAAAGAATGTTCCTGGTATTTTTGGGCACGCCCTCGTCCATTTTGTAATTGAAATACTTTAAAGAAAACCTGACCTCTACTGGCATGCCTGCTTGATTAAATAATTGTATCCTGAAACATCCTAGAACTCTGTGTTGTGCTGTTCCCCTGTTATTTTGCCTGGAAATGTTTAAGTACATTGACAACTAGGCATTGCCATTTTTTGTTAATGGCTGTTTCCCTGCCCTGTCTGTGTGTGCAGCAGCAAGGCAAATAAATGTCAGACCAAGTAATACATCAACAGCTCTAATGTCTATCTCATTGAGGTGAGGTCCTGAGTGGGGGTTGCCCCTCTATGATATCCACATGTCCTAATAGGCATATAGATAGGGGTTGTTTTCACTAGATAGCTATGCTAAGTATTTGTCAGGTCTCACCAAAGGGGAAACAGAATTTTATTCAGTCCTGTATATGTGCAGGACTCTAATGCAAATAGTCCTGTACCATTTACTGCAATTTACAGTAAATAGACATATAGTAAATATCATGTATTCTTTGAAATGTTTTATTAGTCCAAATGCCTGGCTGAATTATGCGCCAGCTGTCATAACGTAAGAGAATACAGAGTGAAAAGGGTATGTGATTCATTGTTGTGTCATACAGTAGTGACTAAAAATCACTGTTGCATACTTGGATAATTGAGCTGCCTGGAATAGCCACTTCCGTAAGTGGTGCTCACATGGGACAATCTCTTACATCTTCAGTAGCACAGAGACAGTCAGCTGTTTTTATACTTTATATTCTTTTTCTATATTGTAGGTGAAATAAATGGTTTTAACTCAATAAGGACAAAGGAAAAAAAAATAAGTTTACTGAACAAAATGTAGTAATTACCCTTGTTTTACTTACAGAAATATTGACATCTATCTGTTTTTTTGCGACACCTAATTGTGATAGCTATACTGGTTTTATTTAATGGGGTATTTCTGTTTAATTAATTAGCTTTAGACATGTGGGCAATGGTAGACAAAGACTTTTACATTTCTTTTCTGATTTTGCTTCTCTTTAGATTTGGAGCCGATTTTATCTCCTGATTTTGCACACAAACTTCAATAGATACCAGCCACCTTTCTCTACTCTCATTGCTATAGGAGTGGTCAGGATAATGACTTACTCTGTGTTCCTTATCTTAAAGAACTGGAGCTTGTTTACATTACTTACTGACAAGCTTTAACCGTTTATAGCTCTATAGCCTTGTGCACTACAATTTATAAACCTCCTGCACTCATGTCACTGTAACAGGCTCCAACATCCTGATTAGGAAGCACAAGTCTGAAGCTACCTGTGTAAAACAGCATGGTGAGAAAACCCCACTAACTTACTTAGCAACTACTATAATAAGAAATTGTTGTTTTGTCAGCATGTTCCAGAGACAATTTATAGAGAACCTATTTTAAAAATGACCAATATGGACGTAGACCCTGTTCATTAAAAAAAAATGGATTACTAGCAGTGTCAGACTGGACTGCTTGGGGCCCACCAGTGGAGTTGATTCTTGGGGCCCACCAATGAAGTTGACTCTTAGGGCCCACCAGTGGAGTTGATTCTTGTGGCCCTCCAGCGGAGTTCATGCTTGTGATCCACCAGTGAAGTTAGTTATTGGGGGCCCACCCTACAGCTACTGTACACCACTACACATGCTGTGCATGATGACTCTTGCATGACTCATTCTCTGTCTTCCTCCTGCTGAAAAGCAGAACCAGGGTTAACATACCAGGGCCCATTGAGGGTTTCCCCTGCTTCCCTGTGGACCAGTCCGAGCCTGATTACTATAAAACATATGGAAGATTTCTGGAAGATCTCTACTGTGAGGTGTTTTTTGTGTTAGCTCAATATTTTTCACATACATTTTCGAACATGGTGGAGAAGCTGTGTTGTATACCATATTCTTGTAATTTTATATATGTACTGCGGGTTTAATAGATAATGAATGAATCAGCTATTAGTTTTGGTGAGACATTAGACTGTGACCACTATTAAAGGGCTAGTCCTGTTTCAGGAAATTCTCTTCTCTGTCCACTCCCAGCTTGCTGCGATCCGGCCTTGCATGTGAATGAGAAGTGCGGCGTTAGTCCCGTCCACCTAATTCACTTCTGTGGAAGTTCCGAGTATAGCCAAGCGCACACACTGCAAGTGGCCAGAGAATAGGATTTCCTGAAACAGGACTACCCCTTTAAGAGGAAATTGAAAGGAAGTTTTTTTGTTTTGCATTATGGTGTCACTAAGCTAAGTAAAATACAGAGAAGTCAAGCTACTGTATAATTTTTTCATCTAAAATAAGGAAAGGAAAGTAGGATTAACTTACAATACGATATCTTAAAAGACACAAGCATGCATCTTTGCATTTTGTTTTTTCATTGTGTGGGGATGTAGCTCAAAGGTAGCAAAAACACACCGTTTGCTGCGTACGTTTTTGAGTCTCTTGGCCTTTATTCAGCCACAGATTATACAGCCAACAGAAAAAGGGCATACGGGCTTAAATTCAGCCCAAACAAAATACAAACACACAGTCCGTGTAGATAACTCACAGTCTCTGTAATTCCAGCAGTTCTTGGGTGTTTTCCCCACCCAGATCAGGGGAATGTGGTATCTAGTGGACGGTAGGCTGCAGCTCAAACTTCCACGTCTTGTCCCCAGTCAAGCAAACTCTGACTGAGAACCACCACACCCCTCCTCCAAGCTGCCTGCCTTAAGTAGGCCTCAAAACCAGACCTGGATACATGGGATCAGTCCACCCACTCTGCTCTTTGAACTGCTCCAGAAAAGCCTGACCCAGGTCCACTGCTATTCCAGCAATCATACTATCAGAACAAAACCAATGTCCGTATCCTATCGATACTGACGTACGGCTATCAGGCTTTACTTCACCGAGATCAGAAACCTCGGTGACACGTATCGACCATCAATAACGGCACCTTGTGCCTTCTCACAATTGTTTATTTATTTTTTGAGAAAGTTGACAGGTTTTTAAGAAAACATTGTAGTGGTTCAGGGAAAAGGTGAAATATAAAAAGATAAAAGACATTTTGCAGCAGCCCAGGGACAACGGTGGTATTAACTTCCCAAATGTTCGAGCATATAATGTGGCCGCGTTGATACGTCCGGCAGCGGACTGGTTACAGGGCACTTCTAATACACAACACTAGCAGAGCAATCTTTTGTGGGAAGGACCGGTAGCAATCTTCTTCTTCTGCCCTTACATCAAATATCAAATTGATTCGGTTAACCCATTGATATACTCAACATGGTGGGGGTGCAAAAACTGGGGGATATTGGGGCTACATCGCATGCTTCCTGTTCGCATTTTGTAGGAACCGGATTTTCAACATGGGGCTCCATATAAAGATTTCTACATGTGGGAGAGAGGGGGGATATTGTCAGTCCACGATCTAATAGACACTAAAACGCGTAGGATCTTACGTTTGGAAGAACTAAAAGCAAGGTTCCCTGAGGCGGAGGTCTCCTTCTTCCCTTACTTAAGTGCCCGAAGTTATGCTTTGACATTGACTTTGAATTTTACACAAAAAGAATGGGACCCAAGGTTACGCAAAATTTTGCTCAGGAATACTGTGGAAAGGGGCCTGACTACCTGGTACTACAAAATCCTGCATAGGCCACTTGATTTCTCTGAGTCAACGATGGCCCTGGCGAAGTGGGTGGGAGATGACCCTAGCCTGGAGGTACACACCTTACTTACGGCATTAGCCAATAGCCGCAAATTCTTGGCCTCCAGTAGATATTGGGAGATGTCTCTCCAGTTATACCATAGGGCTTATATTACCCCAGTCAGGGGCCACCGCATGGGCATCTTCAGGAACAGTGGTTGCTTCCGTTGTGGGGAGCTGGAGGCAGGTATATTTCATTGTCTTTGGAGTTGCCCAGTGATACAGGTCTTTTGGACGCGGGTGATGTCGTTTACAAGAACACACCTGACGAATTATGTTCCTAACACTCCCCTGTGGGCCATATTTGGCCACATCGACGCCCAGGCGACCCCATGTGCACCGGGGAGTAGAAAACTTCTATACATGATTTCAGCGGCGGGCGTTAAAACCATTTTGAACACATGGATACACGACTCCCCACCCCCTTTCAGGTTGTTTTTGGATAAATTGTCCTATATATTAAAAATGGATTGGGTAGAGGCCTCAGGTAGGAAGGAGACACATGTCGAAAAATTCTTTCAAGTCTGGGGCAGTTTTATTCCCCTGCTTCCGCAGAGAATACAGGGGGCCATCAGGGAGTGCTTTAATCATACTGCATGGTTTCAGGAACAGCTGTTAATGGGAGAACCGCCGCTTTAGGAGGCGTTGTGTCCTGATTTGCCCAAATGATGTCAATACCCAGCTATGACTTAAGTTTGATTCCGGGGCCCAAGACTCCAGTCCTAAATAGTGAAACAAGATGTTGAGGGCGGACGGCGGAGGTTATGCTGACTGACCACCCTATTGAGACGGGGATGGGGGTGGGCTTGGAGAGCGGAGCACCTATTGATATTGATGTGTGTTGTACTGATGTTTGTTTTATGCTTACCTGGGCCCGAAACTGCATTTACTCTTTTTGTTCTTGCGGATTATGCCTTTTCCCTAGAGTGACAGACAGGGGATGAGGATAAAACTATGACTTTCAACTGGAATCACTATAGTACTAAGGAAATTCTCGTCTATTATAGAATGGAGTTAAATACATCTGGAACGCTTGTCCAGCGGTTGGACGGCTGGGACGAGGCATGGCTCTGGTTCTCTGGAACAGGCATGAGATCGCAAATAGAGGGCTCAGGCTAGTTTTTGTTTTAATTTGTTTTATTTTATAAACTTAAAAATGGTAATACAGAATATATATGTTTGTAATCTCTGAATCTTTTGTTCTACATGTTCATTTGCATAATATAATTTTCATATGCTTTGTACTTTGTGTTACTTAATAAAAAAAAAAAAAAAAAAAATGATAAAAGACTCCATTTCCAACCACCGCTGGTCCAGCCCCGAGAGCTGGTACTGAAGTACCTAATGATGATTGCATCAGCATGTGACCGTCCCCCCAAACACAGGCCTCAGTGGTCACATGCCATTCGAACAGGAAGAGACTGCTAAGGCTTGTTAAAGCCTGCAGGGGCATGTGAAAACTGGCATGACGGCACCTCTGTTCTGACATGTCGCCCATAGTATTTTAAATTTTGCAAAGACATTTGACCCTGTCCCTCATAAGCACCTATTGGGTAAATTAAAGTCCATTGGGTTAGAAAGAACAGTGTGTAACTGGATTAAATACTGGCTATTGTATCGTACTCAGAGAGTGGTGGTAAATGATTCCTACTCTGAATGGTCCCCAGTGGTGACCCCAAGGCTCAGTACTGGGTCGTCTTTTACTCAATTTATTTATTAGTAATATAGTAGAGGGGATTAATAACACTGTTTCTATTTTTGCAGATGATACCAAGCTACATAGTGTAGTGAAATCGATGGAAGATATTCATAAATTGCAAGCAGACCTGGACACACTGAGTGCTTGGGCATCCACTTGACAAATGAAGTTCATTGTGAATAAATGTAAAAGTTCTGCATTTGGGTAGAAATAATCTGCAGGCATCATATGTCCTAGTGGGTGAAAAACTTGGAGAATCGCTTGTTAAGAAGGATCTGGGCATTCTTAAAGACCATAGATTACAGAACACCATGCAATTTCAATCAGCTGTGTCTAAGGCCAGCAGGATATTGGTGGGTATTAAAAGAGGCATGGACTCATGTGACAGGGGTTTCATTTTACTGGTATATAAAGCATTGGTGCAGCCGCATGTGGAATATGCTGCTCAGTTCTGGGCTTCAGTTTGAAGAAAGAATGGAATGGAACTAGAGAAAGTACAAATACGAGCAACCAAACTAAAAAGGGGAATAGATCATCTAAGTTTTGAGGAAAATTTTAAAAAATTAAACTTATTTAGTCTTGAAAAAAGACATGATTAATTTATATAGTATAGCACGCAGACTACGCTGATGTAAACTGTTGGGTGGCATTCATCATTCTGTTTCCACTGGGCATTGTTTGAAATGGAACGCGGTTCATTCAAAGTGTGATGTAGTCAAAGGACACCCACTTCTTTGCCTTTCTGTGACTATTCCAGTTTCTCTGTATCTATGTTGCAACCTGCTGATGACACTCTGTGTAGCTCAGTAACCACTTACATCTGAGAGCATCCTGCTTGAAGGCTCGCAATGGCGAGGTACTATTGATCAATTGTAAGGTGTTGTCTTGGTCTCATGATGTCAAAATCATGAAACAGTATGCTGAGGTGGATGTTTTAAATACCAAATCAAATGGTCTCTCCTACAAAATATTTGGGTGTATTCAGGGATCAAACACCTGTTGTGAATCTTGCCATTAAGCTCCCTGTTAGAGATCAGCAAATTGTGCAAAAAGTACTGAAACATTGAACAGTTGGACATGTGAATTCTAAAGGTAAAAGATGGTCTAATTTAGCACATTTAAACAAATTTTCAAGAAATTTTATGTTCATCCTGAAAATTCATCCAAAAGCCAAATTTCATTAACTTTATGTGAGTAGTATTTTTTTTTTCAACCTTACTAACTGTGTAACTATGTAACAGTGATACAAAATGTTTGGTGGTTTTAATGGAAATAATGCAACTTTTATAGCTACTGTACAGAAACTTTAAAGGCTGTGGACACCTTTGACATGTAAAAATAATTTTTACATATGTTAGTAGCTCCCTTGAGCTTAAAAAGTTTCACTAAGTTTTAATTTGCAAACTTCATTCCTTCATTTATTCTGAGACTACTGTACATGATAATAAGTTTGCAGTCTGCTTCTTGTTTTTAGACTTTTGTCATGTGGGTATGTTATTACAGTAATACATGGTGGATGTGAGGTCTGTGTGTTAAGAAGACTAGATTTTTCCAACTGGTGCTATGGGTTTCATTTCATACATTTTGCCACACGCTTACACAAGTAATTACCCCCTGCATACTGCATTGCCTGTGTTTTCCTGCACATTGGAAAGTGCTCTTAGATGCTTTCATACCCTCCGTGGTCTTATCTACAGTATACAACTTCCTTTCTTTCCATGCCTCTAAAGACTCGGGGGGGACATGTATGAAAACTGTTTAGGTCTTGGACTTTCTTGTTGCCCATAGCAACCTATCAGTGCTCCCATTAATTTTTTAGAGCACTATATGAAATGAAAGGGGAACTCTGGTTGGTTGCTATGGGCAACAAGTAAAGTCATAGACCTAGACAGTTTTCATACATGAGGCCCTTGGTTCATATCTGCATAAGGGGTTCTATTTGGAGACTTCATTGAAGAGACAGCGCTGGATTCGTTAACTGATGGACACCAACATTTGACGGACCCCACTGATTATAATAGGGTCTGTCAGGTGTCAGTCATGATGTCTGTCATTTTAATGGAAAAATAGTGCTGCATGCTGTGTTGCTCCAAACAGATATGGTAACCTACCCTAACACTGAGAGAAGGAAAGAGGAAGAGCAGAAAGCATGTCAGAAGCAGGAGAAATACTTTGATGGATTTTTTGAGAATTTAGGTGAAGAACTTATTCCAGACCAGCAAAATAGTAGAAAGTGTATAATGAAGATTAGCAAGTGAAAAGTAGAAAGTGGTTTAATTTTGATTTAAGAGCAACTGAACTATAAATGACTGCAAATTTATCTATACACTTTGAATTTTTATTAGTGTAGTTCAGAAATAGCATTTCTGACAATTTTTATTAATAAATCAATAGAATTGCTTCATCCCATTAGAAAAACATCACATTCTGTATGCATAATACCATGTACCCCATACAGCTCCAAGTACCACAGCATAAACTACCATGAAGAAAAGGTAGAAACGGTAAACCAGAGCAGCGAGAATAAGCCCAATTTGCAGCCACTGCTCTGCAACAGTTTGATTTTCTTCATTAGATTCCATCATCTGCCTCACAGTGTGAAGATCATTAGAGATGCTGCTCAGAAATATCTGGGGATGTTTCCCATGGTAGATGTTCAATTGTGTGGTCCTTATATCAGTTTTATACATGTAGATGAAGCAAAAGTGGGATACATACAAAAGCAGTGAACACTGGTGTTATTGTCGACAAACTAAATTTCACAAGAAAGCTACTGTGCTGTTGTTTTGCCATTATAATAAATCAGTTAAATTAGTAAAGCGATACAAACACAGCAACTGCCAGAAAAATAATGAAATTAAGATCTATAATTGCACTTGCAGGAAACCCTTCAATGTCTTCTATGTGGCTCATCTACTGGGAATATTATTTTTTTCCGTGTGGTCTACGTATGATATTACATATAAGGATATGTCTTCACTGCACAGAAAAAAACGTCCGTTTTTTCAGCGTTATTCGTTTCTATAAAAACGCTGGAAAACGACTGTAATCATCTCCCTAGGACTTTGATTGATAAAAACGTCTGCTGTCTACACGCTTCTTTTTTCCTGCTAGTTTTTTTCACTGTTTTGTATTTTGCAACAAGCTCTAAAAAGCCAGCAGACAGAACATGGCAGAAAATTTACTAAAGGAGTCTATGGGAAAGCGCCAGGACATCTTTTGGCGCGTTTTCGTGGCGTTTTTTTTGCCGCGGATTTTTTCAATGAAAAACCCTCCCACGAAGCACCCAATGTCCACCTATAGTGGGTGTAAACAATGTTATTCATTATAAAATATTGCCATTACAAGTGTTCTGTTGAGTCCTTTTTTGTACCTTTTGTAATTTACAAATGACATGCCTCTGGTCGCTATCGATTTTGCGCAATTTCTATTTTTTCGCTTAAAAATACGTTATTTACAGATTTTAGCGTCAGAATCCTGTTTTTTTTTTTTCAGATTTTGTTATCTAAACATCCTCTTTTTTTAAACATATTTTGGTGCTAATAAAATTTATCTTGCTACTGATGATGAATTTAAGTTTTTTACGGATTTTGGCGCCAGAATACGTTTTTTACGGATTTTGGCGGGCAGAAGAAAGAATCTTTTTTACGTTTTTTCGGCACTAAAATAATTTTTTACAGATTTTGGCACTAATAACGTTATCTCGCTTCTGACGCTAAAAATACGTTTTTTTACAGATTTTGCCGCAAAAATACGTTTTTTTAAGTTTTTTGACACTAAAATAATTTTTTTTTACTGATTTTGGCGCTAATTAGTTATCTCGCTTCTGACGCCAAAAAATTACGTTTTTTACGCATTTTTGCCGCCAAAAATCCTTTTTATTAAGTTTTTTGGATCTGAAAATAATTTTTTTTTATAGATTTTAACGCATAACGTTATCTCGCCTCTGACGACTAAAAATAGTCTTTTTTTAAATATCGGATTTTGGCGCATAAAAACTATTGTTTTTTTACGTTTTTTGACACCTAAAGAATTTTTTTTGATTTTGGCGTAATATCGCTATCTCGCTTCTGCACGCCAAAAATACGTTTTTTACGCATTTTGGCAAAAAATCGTTATTTTTAAGTTTTTTGGCACTTAAAATAATTTTTATTACAGATTTTAGCGCCAATAACGTTATCTCGGAATCTGAGGCCAAAAAATAGTCTTTTTTAAGGTTTTTGGCGCAAAAATACAGTTTTTTTTTTTGTTTTTTGAAACTAAACTATTTTTTTTTAATGTTTTTGGAGTAATAATGTTATATTGCTTCTGACGCCAAAATACGTTTTTTTACGATTTTGCCAAAAAATCCGTTTTTTTTTAGGCGGCACACTAAAATAATTTTTTTTACAAGATTTAGCGGCATAACGTTATTCGCTTTTGACGCAAAATAAATAAATTTTTTACGATTTCGGCGCCAGGAAATACGATTTTTGAGGGTGAGTTTGGGGCTTAGTTCTTACTATATATCTTTAAATAATTTTGGCGCTTAATAAATGATCTTCGCTTCTGACACTAAAAATATATTTTTTTTCTACGGGAATTTGGCGCGCAATAATGCAGTTTTTTTGGGAGTTTGGCGCTAAAATCCTTTTCTTTACAGATTTTTGATGCCTTAATACGTTATCTTGCTGTATGGAAAGATATCAATTTGGTTTTTGTGGATTTTGGTTTGCAAGAATTGGTGGCAATAATTTAATTAAAGCAGTAGCACACAAAGGACAATGTGCTCACAATGGCTACAGTGATCTAAAGGAAGTGACTACTTAACATGTTATCACTCCACCTGTGGGGTTTGTAGTTTATATCCAATGGTTAAATTTGTGCATAATTAAAAAGGCAGCGCAGAGCAAAGAAGCTCCAAAAAACGCTTCAAAAAACGCTCCAAAAAACCGAAAAACGCACCAAAAAACTGACGTTTTTTCTGCCTGCTTTTGACAGGCAGTGGACAGAAAAACTCAGTTTCATGAACGTTTTTAGTAATTCGTTTTCCGGTCGTTTTTTGTCCACTGCAGTGTAGACATAGCCTTACTGTTTCATGGCCTAATTTTGTAGTTCTGTGCTTCTTGAATTCCAGCCCATCTTACCTTTCATTCCTGCTCCTCAATAATGTTGATTGCCACTCGTCATTAATGCCCGCCTGACCATGACTTTACCCTCCTAAATAACTGCATTTAAATGGCCGTTCACACGTCTTATTATGGGCACGGATTGCAGACGTATTGTGCGACGTACTACGCTGCAATATGGCTGCAATCCGTCCCAACCATTACGGTAATCCACAGTTCTCATAGAGAACTGTGGATTCCGTCTTTCCCGCCTGCCCGGCGAATCCGCGGGCGGGGATGAAAAGAAATTGACTGTTCATTATCGCGGCGGGAATTAACGCGCGTGGATAAATGAAAGTCTATGGGGCGGCTGGGCAGCGCCCCCGCCCCGCCCCTTATTCAAGCTGTATTGCGGGCGGAATCCGTCCCGCAATTATGGCTTGAATAAGCCGTGCGAACTGGCCCTTAGACTAATAATAATATAATATATGAAGACTTTATTTAATCACTCGGTAATAAAAAATTGAGTGCTACACAATGACAGGAAAGGCTACCATAAAATATGTAGTGATCAGATGTGAATTTAATGATTGCACATACCAAAATAAAATCACTACAGAGTTTAACCCAAATTCAAATGAAAAGTGTCTGCAATAATGTTACAATTGAATCCTCCTCCATCTTCTCCTGCTTACTAGATCAGATAAGGAAATGGTTCATTATTAGCCCTCTATAAAGCTGAGTTTACCTGTTCGGCTGGTGCTCACTATACTGTTAGCTGAGAGCTTATGTTTTGTGAGCTTATTGCATTCTGTTTCTAGCATTCAGTCCTGTTTTGGTTAGTTTTCTGCTCCCAGATAGTTAGAGCCCTGTTTGTCTTTAGATCTTTGTTGCTTCTGTTCTGCCCTGGCTCAGTTTTTTGTTGCGTTCTATTTGGTGAGTTATCTTTGGTGGTTCTATGCTGTTTTGGTTAGGGTCAGCATAGCTGAGGAACATTGATAGAAATATTGTCAGAGGTAGAGGGGTCCAGAGCTAGTGCCAGCACAAAGGACAGGTTAAATACAGAGTAAGGAAAGCTAGTTCTTAGGGTTATGTATTTTTTGAGTCTTGATTCTAGATTCAAGTCATTCATCCATCCATCTCCATCCATGGCCTTGTCATCGTCAATTTTGCTGTCACTTATCCATTGGTAAATCCCTACATTTATCACTTGCATTTGATTTTTGGTTGGCTCCATTTCTGTTATAAATTGTATTGTCCTCCATGTCAACCAGCGTTGTTACAAATAAAGCCATAAAGGTGACCATCCACGATAAATAGTTAACAAATGCAATATTAAATCTACATAAAGTAATCGTACAACATACAACTACAGTAGTATTCCTAATCCCTAGCACTTTAGGGAGTATCGATGGCCACCTGACCATGACTTTACTTTTCCCTCTGCAATGTATACCACCCGCACCGGTAAGGCTGGTCAGTCTAGAGATTATAGCTGAACAGAAGAGGACAACTCTTCCAAAGTTGGTCATATACATTAAATTTTTGTCAGATCCTGGCAATTTTGGCTGGAACTCCTGACAACCTAATGCACATGGAGCCTAACAGACACTTGCATTTGGATTGCTGTGATCACAAAAATAAAGTGTGCATAATACTGGTCATTGGGGGAAACAAACAAATATTGGGGCGTTCTCCTGTGCCCAGCTGTATCGAAAGTGGTCTACTGAAGACTAATATTAAAGCAGTTTTCCACCCAAAAAAGTTATAAAAAAAACCATAGGATATACTGTAAATGTCTGATGGGTGGAGGTCCCGCCATAGGGAATCCTACCTATCCAAAGAATGGGGACCTACAATCTTACTATCTAAGAGGATATTGAAAATGTTATGCTCTTTTTAGTATAGGTCTATGGCAGTAACTGAAAAAGTCAAGCTACAGTTGCCAAGGGAACCCATTGTTTTGATAGATGGGGGTTCCTGGGTTAGGATCCAATCTGTTCAGATATGTATCTGCCATAAATTACTTAAATGGAAAATTCATTAAATTTAATCTTTCATCAAATTGTTAACTGTAACTTTCATCTTGACCTGAAAAAAATATAATTTTTTTATCCAATGTCAACAATGAAAATAGTAATTTTGACTATGGTAGAACATACCTGGAGCTTCATGGATCGTATTATGTTGTTGCTCTTTGTCAGAATAATCTTGTGTTTTGTAGCACACCACAATAGCAGCATAATGGAGGACTAATTTATGTAACCACAGAGGCACATATGGACGCTTCAGGGAACCTTTGTATAAAATATTCATAATAAAGACTGTTTCTAGCAGTCCAATAACCAGTAATGCCAGGCACATTGAAAAATAAATACCTAAAGAAAAGAATAATAAATGGTGTGTATATTACAGATAAGGATTTTTTTTATCTCGTTCTACATACTTTTATTAAACTTTGTAAGTTGAAAGACATTTCAAAGTGAAGGTAAATCTGTAATGATAATAGAACCCCTGAGTCATGAGAGAGGAAGTTACTGACTTTAAAGAGGTCTCATTCCTGCGTCGGTATTTTTGTTTTTCAATCCTTCTTTGTCAAGTGGCAACAAAATATTTGAGAATAACAATGCATCACATATAAGAAGCATTCAAAGGTTATTGAATGACATCAGAGAAAATCTCAGCATGAAAAAAGTAATGCCACTGCTTTTAGACCTATACACAATAAAGGATGCATCATTTCAGGGAGTTAAAGGGGTTTTCCAGCAATATGTTTTTTTTTTGTAAACAAGAGGAAGACTTGTTAAGAAAAATAAAATAATTCTTACTTACTTTACTAATTTCCTGCCAATGCTGTTCTGTATCTGTCCTGATGATCTCCTCTTCCTGGTATCTGTTATTGACATAAAGGGGATAGCTGGTGATGCTTGCTCAGTCAATAACTGGCTAAGGTGAATCACCACTCTGGCCACTATTGAATAATAGGTTTATTTTCTCTTTTCTTTTCTCTCTTTTTGGTATGAAAAATAATGGTCAAGTTGTATTAAAAACATATATGAAGAAGTGGAGATCAGCAGAGAAATCCCACAGAACAGAACAGTGGTGGTTGGGGAGCAGGGAGGTAAGTAAGGCATGTTTATTTTTATTTTTTACAAGTCTGCCCCTTTTACTAAAACAAGAAAACCCCTTTAAAGTGAAATTTCTAAAGTGTTCACGTTCATCTATCCAATTTATCCCACAGAGTTGGGAGCTGCTTGTGCCTCTGTTCTATAAAGAGGTATTCCAATTTCATTGATTATATTTAAACATGTAGTTAAACAAAGGAAATTGTCTATTACCAAATACATTGCTGTTTTGATTTCCCCGAGTTCTAATTTCCTGCTTAAGCCCTAGTCAAGATGCAGATGTCACTCCCTGTTGTGTTTAATCGGCAATACAGGAGCTTGCTTATGTTTCCTACTGACAAACTTTAACGCTTTAGGGCGTTGGCCCTGCTGTTTAAACCCTTCGTTCACAAATGTCCTTCTAACAGCCTCAGCTAAGATTAGTAGAATTGAGAGGCCAATCACTGATGTAAACCACCCACAGAATAACTAGAAAGTGGGATCCTCAAGCTGTCTGTAAAGAGCAGGCTGTCTGGAACAACCTAATAAGAAAATGCCTTTAAAGAAAATGCATGTATGTTTGGCCAATTCATGTATACATATTTATGAGTGACCTGAGAAAGGTAGCTGTAACCAAACCAAAAATGCATCTGTATGGCCAAGTTGATGTTATCTTTTCTTAGGCATCCCCTTTAAAAGTGTTGCCTCAGCTGGAAGTTTTTACATAAACTGGTCTTTAAAGCCGACTTTAGGCTCCCACTTCTATTGCGGGCTGTGGTTGGTTCTACAGCATTGACTGCCATTTCAGCTCTGCTAGCTCCTATCCCTAGCTGTGCTAGGTCTGACTATAAAATGTAAACACAAAACCATATTAGCTGCACTCACAAATGATAATAGATAGTGAAACAATGAATATATCAACTATTTCAAAATGCATTTCTGCTACTTTTTGGATACATAAAAATTTGAGGTTTTAAGCGCACATTTTTGACCAAAACAAGTTGACTTTAATTCAGATTGGGACCTATACTGTAGTATTCTCACGTCACTTGTTGCATTCTCAGGCATCAATATTTTCACGGCATGAAGGTCCCAGCTACTCTCTGTTCTGATTAAAACCATTTATATGGATAGGTGGAGTGCACAACCAAAATGGAGGCAGTCACTTGTTTTGGCTATAAAATGTAATTCAGAGATGAATTTGTCATGAAAAGAAGCTTCTGTTGAGAGAGAAAGCTTACATGCTGCCAAGATAATTCTTATCGGTGTATTTACAAATAAAGATAACAGTGCCACTGCAAGACCTGACAGTATGCAGAAGATTATCGAGCTCTTCCAGTAACTCTAAATGGTTAAAGTTTTTCCCAGTAAGCTCCTGTCCTGTTAAGACACAGCAGGGAGTGATATCAACAGGTTGGCTGCTACTAGAGCAGGTAGGTGGTTGGTAACCTAGAATAGCTTCTGTAAACAAGCAGAAGATAAGAACTGCTCTAATTATGAAATTAAGGAAAATCAGAACTGCAATGTATTTGGTGATAATGATTATTTACCTTTCCCTTTGTGTTTAAAGCTAATCAGTGAAATGGGTATATTGATTTAAGGAGAAATTTGTATGTTATGCAAGCAGGACCTTATAGAAGCAGGACATTATAGAATAAGTATATTTTTGAAACACAGAATATATGCAAATCTGTGCTAAATATGCACCTAAATCCATACATTGTTTTATATTACAGGATATATATTTTACAGTATAAGTTTTAGCAGAAAACTGCAGTAAACTATTATTGCAATGTGTCATACAAAACTTTTAAATAAAAAAGTAACTGAACTAACATATAGGACAATACAGATAAGTTCAACTGCAAAGCTGCATCAAATTAGTAAATTTTGTGTAGATTTGCCACTGCAGATTTTATAGTGGATCATTTCATGGACTATGAAGAGTTTCAGAATCCACAGTTGTGTATTTTGTTGTGAATCTGTAAGTAATCCAGAGCAAAATTAGCAACAAATCATTGCTTGTAAATTTTATTGCAGATATTTACATCATCACTGAAGTCAAAATAAGAAAAACTGCAAATCTGAAAACAAACAATCCACAACAGGAAATTAACATGCTGTGTGTTAAATAAAAATCTGCAGCCTGTGGATGAGATGTGTAAGGGGCCGTTCACACGGCTTATTTCGCCACGGATTGGCGCCGTACTGCGCGCCGGATTTGCGCTGCAGTACGGCGCCAATCCGTCACAGTAATTACGGTAATCCACCGTTCTCATAGAGAACAGTGGATTCCGTCGCTCCTCCCCGCTCGGCGAATCCGCCGGGCGGGGAGAAAGTGACATGCACATTATCCAGGCGCAATACGCGCCGTGGATAATGCAAGTCTATGGGGCCGGCGGGCAGCACCCCTGCCCTCGCCCCTTATTCAAGCCGGAATTGCGAGCGCAATCCGGTTCGCAATTCCGGCTTGAATAAGCCATGTGAACCGGGGCTAATCCTCCAGTATTCTAGTGTTAATTTTGATTTTGTGCAAATGTGCAATATTTCAAGGTGAATACACCTTGAAAGGAAAAAAAGAGTATTGAGCATTATAGTTCTTACCTATAAGTGGTGTTCCACTGGATGTAGCAGGTAGCAAATTATTTATGATGAGAAGGAATACCATGTAACCCAACAGTAAGGTCATTTTGAAAGAAGCTCGGTCCATACTGTGTGGTGGAAGGTTAAAACTGAAGATATCTACTAACATCAAGAATGCACTTGGTAGCACCAGATTCACCACATACAAAATTGGGCGTCGTTTGATAATAATCTGCAGTAATAATACATATTACTTTTAATTAGCAATAGTATGGATCTTAAATAAGTTTTCCACCTATTAACATTTATCATTTAGTTCCTAAATTCTCAATTTGTGTCATGTGAACTCCAGGAGGCACCTACACTGTCTTCTTGTGCGTTGCTTTCAAAACAGCCCTGTGGTTCACGGTAATTATCTCACTATACATGCAGAATGTAAAGTTAAAGGGGTGTTCCCATGAAGCAAAGTGTACTGCACAGGTTTGCTATCAGCTAGCTGGAAGCTGACTGTGCATAAGAATCCAGAGGGCAGCACTTTTGGCCATCCTTATCTTTCACTTCTATGGGAGTTCTGAATATATCAGAGTGTCTGAGCTCGGCTACATTCAGGTTCTCCCATACAGGTGAATGGGGAGTCGCAAGTGCCACCTCCCTCATTCTCATGCATCGTTGGCTAGCAGCTAGCCGAGAGACGACCTGTACAGTACACTTTGCTTTCTGGGAGCACCCCTATAACATAACTGCTATCAGTGTTGGAGTGAAGTGCCTAGTGCCTACCAAAGGAATTTCTTTCTGGGGGCCTACCAATGGAGTTGATTCTGGGGGTATACTCTACAGATACTCTATATGCTTCTTATACTATATTTCTTGCTTTTTGCATCATTCTTTCTGCCTCTCCCAAGGATGTATATGCAATTTAAAAGAAACATCAGGTCTGCAATGCTCAGGACCCACCGGGGGTTTCCTCTGCTCCCCTGTGGGCCTGTCCGAACCGGACTGCTATCCTCTATAAATGATTTTACCTCATTGTTCATACCATTTCCAGTTCCTTCTTCAAGTATGAACTCAAAACTGTTACACTGAGGCGGGCCTGGGAATAGTACAAACCACAGCAGCAAGTTTGAAAAGGGGGGCACCTGGTATGTTATGTATATATTCTGCATGTACAGTGACATTTTTACTGTGAACCAGAGGGTTTCTAAAAGTATTAGAATCCTTAAATTGTAGCCTTAGGTGTGTCTTGAATGCATTTATTTGAGTAGTGGGTACATGGTTCAGAAAATCTGACAAATACTGACCCAGGTGATAAATGGGGTCAGTTATCAGTGGGGTCTGGCTGGTGGACCCCACTGATAACTTTAAAGAATAATCCTTACTTCTCTTCTTGGACAGTGGCTGTGAGAAGAAGCTTTACAAATCTGTTATGACCGTGCCTGGTCAGGAATGAATGCGGTCTTCTGCCTGTAAATTACTTTTGGCCATGATGCTGTTGCCAGTAATTATCACTGCTCCTGTATCCCCTGTAGACTTGTGTGCTGTGTGGCTTGATCATCACTGTATACACCTGCTGTCTACCAAATAAGTAATGAGGGTTACCCATTCTAGCAATTAATTAGGGTATCTGCAGTCAGACCCTGTATTGCCTCTCCCGTGGACATATATAGTAAATAAATGTTAATAAAATACCTTTTGCAGGGTGATTTAACAGTGTTTTGTTTTTTTTAATGTTGCAATTTTTGGGGCAGTTTTTATTCTATTTTTTGACCAAAACCAAAAATTGACTCAAAAGGAATGGAAAATATAAATGAACAATTTAAACTTCTTTGTTCTGGATCCACTTTTAGCTTTTTTACCTAAAAAAACTGCTGTGTGTGAAACCACCCTTACGGACACTGATTTTGAGATGATTTTACTTACATTAAATGTCACCATGTTCTGCATGTTGCCAGCATCAGACGTTTCTATCTGGACCAATTCCCACTCACCCTGTGGACCCACATCATCTGAAAGAATTTGCTCAATGCTGCCATTTGTCAAGAGAAGACTAACTTTAATGAGCTGAGCTGTGGACACAATAAATTTAAGATATAAAAGATGATGTAACTTTAAAATGCAGAAGCAACTTATGTTTTCAATTTGGACTGTACCATTTTTACTTTCCTCTAGCTTAGTTGATGTTTACAAATAGGATGATCTTCATGAAGTTATGTTTTCACACCCAATGTGTTAATGTGTACTTATGAATATGTAATAGGTGGTTGATAGGATACCTTTGAAAATGAATTGCATAACCTAACGGTTATTAGTAGTCTTTATCTCCTTTACAAGGAGCACAAATACTTAATGGTTGCAGACACAAAAATGATGCAATACATTTAAAGGGGTTGCCCAGCTGAAAATGTTATTTTAAATTGCTGCTATATTAAAAAACCAAGTCATACTTACCTCCATTCCAGTGCTGCTGCGGCTCTCACTGGGCCTCTGTTGAAACCCTGGTTAAGGAAGTTAGAATATTAGCACTCCAGCGGTTACATGTTTTTTCCTGTTCAGAAGTGAACACTCCAAATGGTGATGTCAAGGAAGACTGGTGACCAATGCAGTCAATCAATGGCTGCAGTGGTGATGGTCTGACTCCCGATACAAGGAAGTCTGCAGTAGACCCGGCAAGAGCAGCGCAAAGGCAATGCTGGAAAGAAGATGAGTGGGACGTAAAAATTACTTTTTTTTTGTTTCATAGCAGCAATGAAATTTTCACCTGGACAATGCCTTTAAAAGTTTCAGAACTCACTTATTGGTATTTAACACATGTATTTAATAAAAATTAACTCTTTTATTCCCCTAGAAACAGTTTTTAATGAAGGTTCATGTTGTGCTTAGAATGGCTGCTGACATTCACTCAAATTTTAGTGCTGCTCTGTTGACCTGGGTGGCAACTGGACTGGGTCAAGGTACCCTAGTACTCTAGGAAAAATAAGGCACAAAGTGCCCCTCCATGGGAAAATTCAGCCCCATCCATGCCTCCTTGCGCCCCCTTTCTGCATGGGCAGAAATGGCGCCCTAGGCAGTCGCCTACCTTCACCTACACATAAAAGTGTGTGTGTCTACAGCACTCAGTCTCCTTTCTACTCGGCAGAGCCATCCTTTATAACTGACCTGAGCTGTTAGACTTTTGGTATGTCACTCAGTCTAACCAGGAAATAACTCACAGAGACTATCCTACTTCCTGCAGGACAGGTTTCTGCTGAGGAAGGTGCTCAGCGGCCATTTACTTCTCCTATAATGATTATCCCCCTAGATAAAACGAGCAGACTTTTTTAATTAAAGTCATTTATGAATTTTTTCATTATGAAATGTAGTTTATCTATTTAGTTTTCTTCTTTTCCCAGAGAATCCCTTTAAAAAAACTGATCCTGTGTGTAGATGCTGCAGTTACATGATTGTTATGGCAACGCCTGGTAGTTTTTGTTCCCTCTGTAATATAAGCAGTGCTGTTGGTCACACATGCTCATTCAGATTGCTCCTTGTCCACAGGTGGTGGAGCAATCTCTGCTATTGTGCAGATCTGCCAAGAATCAGGGCTCCACAAGCTCAACATCCTGTAACCCTTTAACCCCTTTTGGATCATATGCATCAGTGATCAATCGTCTGGACGCTGATGCATGTTTTACATAAACCCCTTAAGGACCCGGCATTTTTTTTTGTTGACACGTTCATTTTTCCCTTCTCGCCTTCCCAGAGCCATAACCTTTTTATTTTTCCATGTACATAGTCATATGAGGGCTTTTATTTTGCGGGACAAGATGTACTTTCTAATTGTGTAATTTGCAGTACTTTAGAATATACTGGGAAACTGCAAAAAAATTCCAAGTGGGACACATTGTAAAAAAAAACGTATTTTTTTCGCCATGTTTGCGGGTGTTTTGCTTTTAAGACGTTCAATTTTTGGTAAATATAATGTATTATCTGTATTCTACATGTTGATATGCATCCAGCAATACCAAACATGTAGGGTTTCCGTTATGTTTTGGTACCGTAAAAAAATTTCAAACATTTTCTATTTTTGAAATTTGCGCCGTGGCGCCATTTTGTGCGACCAATAACTTTTTTGTACTAACAGCTACGGACGTCAGTGAGGGTGCCTTTTTTGTGGGCTAAAGTGTACTTTTTATCGCTAGCAGTTTGGAATGCAAGCAACTTTTTTGATCACTTTTATTCCATTTTTTGAGTGACGTAAAATGAACAAAAAACGCAATTTTGGCGTTTGGAATTTTTTTTCTTCTACGGTGTTCAGCGTACGGGATAAAATGATGTTATATTTTTATAGATCGGACTTTTTCGGACATGGCGATACCAAATATGTGTAACTTTTTTATTATTTTAATGATTTTATTTGTAAAAGGGGGGTGATTTGAACTTTTAATACTTTTTATTTGTACTTTTAAACTTTATTTATTTATTTTTTCACTGAAACATTGAGTCCCCCTATGGTGCTTGACCACTAGGGGGCGCGATTATTAATACAGTCTAATGCATTGCATAGACAATGCATTAGACTGTACCAAGATGGCAGTTTCCTGTCTACGGCCGGAAGTGGGGCAAATCGGGACATGGCAGTGACGGGAGCCTTCACAGGGCACCCCACTGCCGTGTCCGGGTGTCGGATCGCTGCAGCTATGCTGTGGCGATGCCGATCATCCTGACGATCGGTGCGCGTCACCAATCGTCATTCATTCAGACGCCCTGGCCATATTTGCCGCGGTGTCTGACGGGTTAAACAGCGGCAGCGGGCAACGCCACCCACCAGCGCCGTTACTGATGGGTGTTAGTGGCGATCAGCCGCTAACACCCGCCAGCCGTGCGGGGGGGTTGCGGAGCGATCCCCCTGCAAAGCCCCTTAGCGGCCCTGGGACGTACTCATACGTCCAGGGTCGTTAAGGGGTTAAAGAATACCTATCACCGTGACACAAACACACAAAAATTGATAGTAGATGAAATTATAAGACTCTTCTCAAATACATGTTATTAGCAATGCAGAGGATTTCCCTCAGTATTACAGGGGGAGAGGTTTTACTTTCACTTTGTAACTCAGGAGATCCTTAGCATTGTGTGGAAGTTACCAATTGTGGTGGGGGAGCTAAGGGCATAACTGCTTGTACAGGTTAATCTGAGTCTCCCACTACCTACAGTACAGCAGGCACAGCACACTGAGACAGAATTTACTGGTTGCTTCAGCCTCCTCATCCATAGAACACAGACATCTATATACACTGCTGCTGGTTTGCATATGACGTATATTTACAGGCTCCCCCCTGCACAATGGGCTCTCCCAGCTCAGAGGCAAGATATTTGATACAACTGTCAACATAGTCATACATCAAGCTGTCATATACCGACTAGGCCCGACTTCAGAGCTGTCTTAAAGGACCTGAGCTCTTTTAAAAACTGAATTACATGTGAACTGCTTTGATTTTCCTAATGAAGCATATTTGAGAAGGTGTTTGTATTTTAGTCTCCTGTAATTTCATGCGGTTTCTCTGAAGGTGATAGGTCCTCTTTAAGGTCCAGGCCTATTTTTGGCCTTAAAAGGGATTTTACCATCATAGACTTTGATGGCATATCAATAGAATATGTCATCAATACCAATGTCAGATAGGTGCCTGCATATATCTCCAGAATGGGACCCTGAAACTCCCCATTCTAAATTGAGAAGTGACTGTGCAAGCACGGCCTCTTGCCATTCATTTCAATTGGACTCCTGAATACAGCTGAGCGGTTGCATTCGGCTGGAAAAAAAATGCAGTTGTTGGCATATGGTTGCGGTAACATGCCATGATTGTTGTTATGATCAAAAAGATACTTCATGGGTGATATGCATGAAATTTGGCGTGTGAACAAAAAATTTCATGCGCATAATAAAGACATCGGGTCATAAATCGTGCGCATTCTAGCGCTTGTATGACAGTTCTGGCTTAGGCATACCACTTTGAAAGTGGTATACCTGTTCCAGCTGTAATGCGCTTAGAAATGCCATAGCGACGCTATAAATATGTAGCTTCGCTACGATTCTAGTGCGCCCCACCTCCGGCACACCCCCCGAGATTGGCGCATCACAAAACACCACAGGTGCTATGTAATGCGCCTGGGAGTGGTGTGCGGGAGATTTAAAAATGTATGAATGGGGCCGCATCTGATATTGAGCTGAAAAGACGCCATATATCTGCCACAGCCCGTTCATACATGTCGCCCTATATGTGTAATTTAATTTTTTTGGCTACCACGTTTTTTAAATCAACAAAAAAAAGTGTTTTATGTTTTTTAACAGTGCACTTTTTCACATTTTTATTTAGTTTTTTTTATTTGTCCAACTAGAGGACTTAACATAGCGATCTTTTGATTGCTTGTGTAATGCTTTGGTGTACCAAAGTACCAAAGTATTAGTGCAGACCAACATTGTTTTTTTAAAAGTATTAGTGCCTGTCATGGCCAGATAAATATTCAGCCATGGCATGCTTAAGAGCCTTTATTAGACCCTGGTTGCCATGGCAATACACTGTGACTGGGACTGTGTTAGCGGGGAGCCGATGGAGAAGAGTGGGGCCTCTTCCTATGTCAAACCACATAAACGCTGCGGTCAATAGCGACTGCTGTGTCTAAGGGGTTAATCAACCAGGATTCAATGTATCTCCAATCCTGGCTACTACTGCAGGAGCCTGGCTGTCAGTTACTGCAAGGCCCCTCGCAGTGATCATACTGGAACAACTTCTTTGTCTGTGCAAACACCATAATGTACCTGTATGTCAACATGTGCTAAGTCACTAGGTACTATGATGTAGAGATAAATCATGGTGCTTTAAGGAGTTAACACATTAGTTGAAGATTCTGATGGTAAATCTAGAAAACAGCAGAGGGTGCCATAACACGTATGAAACAGCAGTAGCTAGATACAGTAGCATTTTAAATTAATATAAATTATCATGAAAAAGCATTTAAAGAAATAAACATTTTTGTATGATCTAACAGACTAAATTAATATTTAGTCATAGTATAATCCCATTAAGTCATTTTTAATTAAACCATGGTACTTCATATACAAAATGATTACACAATGGTATATAACACTTAGCATCACATTTCAGCAGTATACTAGTTATGAATTGGGAAATTAAGGAACTTCACATTAAAAGCATATACATACATAGTTACATACACTACAAAAAGTTAGGGATATTAGGCTTTTAGTTGAAATTTCAGGATGAACATAAAATTTCTTTTAATTTTTTTTTTTTTTAATTAACTAAATGAGACCATCTCTTACCTTTAGATGCACATGTAAAACTGTTCAGTGTTTCATTACTTTTTGTACAACTTGCTGATCTCTAACAAGGAGCTTAATGGCAAAATTCACAACAGGTGTTTGATCCCTGAATCGCCCAATACATTTAGGAGATCCATTTGAACTGAGATTTAAACAGTCCTCCTCATCCAGCTATTCACATTTTGACATCATGAGACTAAGACGACACCTTACAATTAATCAACAGTACCTTGCGATTGCGAGGGTTCAAGCAGGATGCTCTCAGATGGAAGTGGCCACTGAGCTTAGAGTGTCACAGAGTGTCATCATCAGGTTGTAACAGAAATAAAGAGACTGGAAGAGTCACAGAAAGGCAAAGAAGTGGACATCCTTTGGCTCCATCACACACTGATGATCGCTTCAATGTAAACAATCCCCTGCGGAACCAGATGATAAATGCCACACAACTCCAAGCACATTTAAGGGAGGTGAGACACAACCAAGTGTCACGTCCGACCATTGGTAACTGTTAACATCAGTGAGGTCTGCGTGCTAGACGACCGGCAAAGGTACCTGGTCCCAGCACCAGGCACAGGCATCATCATCTTGCATGGATCAGGGAGTATCTATGGTGGACGAGTGGTCCTCAGTGCAGTTACATACAGTGGGGAAAAAAAAGTATTTAGTCAGCCACCAATTGTGCAAGTTCTCCCACCTAAAAACATGAGAGAGACCTGTAATTGACATCATAGGTAGATCTCAACTATGAGAGACAAAATGAGAAAATAAATCCAGAAAATCACATTGTCTGATTTGGAAAGAATTTATTTGCAAATTATGGTGGAAAATAAGTATTTGGTCATTAACAAAAGTTCATCTCAATACTTTGTTATATATCCTTTATTGGCAATGACAGAGGTCAAATGTTTTCTGTAAGTCTTCACAAGGTTGGCACACACTGTTGCTGGTATGTTGGTCCATTCCTCCACGCAGATCTCTTCTAGAGCAATGATGTTTTGAGGCTGTCACTGGGCAACATGAACTTTCAACTCCCTCCAAAGGTTTTCTATGGGGCTGAGATCTGGAGACTGGCTAGGCCACTCCAGGACCTTGAAATGCTTCTTACGAAGCCACTCCTTTGTTGCCCTGGCGGTTTGCTTGATATCATTTTCATGCTGAAAGATCCAGCCACGTTTCCTCTTCAATGCCCTTGCTGATGGAAGGAGGTTTGCATTCAAAATCTCATGATACATGGCCTCATTCATTCTTTCATGTACACGGATCAGTCATCCTGGTCCCTTTGCAGAGAAACAGTCCCAAAGCATGATGTTGCCACCCCCATACTTCACAGTAGGTATGGTGTACTTTGGAGGCAACTCAGCATTCTCTGTCCTCCTAATACGACGAGTTGTGTTTCTACCAAACAGCTACTTTGGTTTCATCTGACCATACAACATTCTCCCAAAACTCTTCTGGATCATCCAAATGCTCTCTAGCAAACTTCAGACGGGCCCGGACATGTACTGGCTTAAGCAGGGGGGCACGTCTGGCACTGCAGGATCTGAGTCCTTGGCGGTGTAGTGTGTTACTGATGGTAGCCTTTGTTACGTTGGTCCCAGCTCTCTACAGGTCATTCACTAGGCCCCCCATGTGGTTCTGGGATTTTTGCTCACCGTTCTTGTGATCATTTTGACCCCACGGGGTGAGATCTTGCGTTTAGCCCCAGATCGAGGGAGATTATCAGTGATCTTGTATGTCTTCCATTTTCTAATTATTGCTCCCACAGTTGACTTCTTCACAACAAGCTGCTTGCATATTGCAGATTCAGTCTTCCCAGCCTGGTGCAGGGCTACAATTTTGTTTCTGGTGTCCTCCGACAGCTCTATGGTCTTCACTCTTCATCATAGTGGTGTTTGCTGTGTGACTGTTTGAGGTTGTCGACATGTGTCTTTTATACTGATATCAAGTTCAAACAGGTGCCATTACTACAGGTAATGAGTGGAGGACAGAGGAGCCTCTTAAAGAAAAAATTACAGGTCTATGAGAGCCAGAAATCTTGCTTGATTGTAGGTGACCAAATACTTATTTTCCACCATAATTTGCAAATAATTTCTTTCCAAATCAGACAAGGTGATTTTCTGGATTTGTTTTCTCATTTTGTCTCTCATATTTGAGGTCTATCTATGAAGTCAATTTCAGGCGTCTTTCATCTTTTTAAGTGTGAGAACTTGCATAATTGGTGGCTGACTAAATAGTCTTTTTCTCCCATTGTAGTTACATAGTTTGTAAGGCTGAAAAAAGACAGACGTCCATCCAGTTAACCCTATAAGTGTTGATCCAGAGAAAGGCAAAACCCCCATAAGGTAGAAAGTCGATGAAAGTCAATTCACTCTGAGCAGAAATGATGGCTGTCAACGATGCTGTAGACATCAAAGAGAGAACTATGCATCAGCCACTGTTGTCACCAGACGAGCCTCTGGTGGTGGTGGAGGTGTTAGTGTGGGCAGGTGTGTCTGGTCACTACAGAACTGCCCTGCACTTTGTGAATGGTACAGTGACAGCCTCTACTACTGGAATAACATCATTAATCCAGTCATTAACACAGGGCTAATTTCATCTTCATGGATGACAATGCTCCAGCTCATTGAGGTTGCATTATTAGGGGGCCTGCACTTCCTCCAGACCTAAACCCCCTAGAAAACCTGTGGGATCAACTACGTCGCCGTGTAGAAGCTTGTTAACTGTACCCCTGAACCTCAATGACCTGAGGGTGCCCTTCAAGAAGAGTGGGATGCCCAGCCTCAGCAGTCAATAACTCCATTTGAGAACAGCATGATACGTAATTATTAAGCTGTAATTGATGCTCAAGGCCGCATGACACGTTATTGAGACACTGACATTTTTGATGGTGTATACCACAGGTGTCAAACTGGTGGCCCTCCAGCTGTTGGGAAACTACAACTCCCATCATGCATTTGTATAATCTATAACAGTGGGCATGATGGGAGTTGTAGTTTCCCAACAGCTGGAAGGCCGCCAGTTTGACACCCCTAGTGTATACTCTCCACTGTTGACTTTTGTTTTATTAAATTGTTTTAGGTGAGAAAATCAACATGGCATGCTATGACTATGATGTAATATCACTGGAGCGTGAACGTTTTACATTTTCCATAAATTACACCCGAAAGCCAAATATCCCTAACTTTTTGTGTAGTTGGTATGGTGAAGAAAAGACATATGTCCATAAAGTTAAACCAAGGGCAAGGAGAAGTTGAAGTGAAGGGGTATAGGTAACTTTAGAGAGCTCTCTTTCCCCCTGTTGATCCAGTGAAAAGTAAAAACTAATAAGGTACAAACTTAACTGCCCTAAAAAGGAAATATTTCCATCCAGAAGTCAAGGGATGATCAGACTAGATAAACATTCAGAATGTCATACATCTACATAGGTGCTAAAGGGAATATCTCTAATAGGTTTTGCTAATTAAAACCACAGAATGTTTTTATTTTCTGACTGGCAGTTCTGAATGTTTTATTCTGTTTTCTGTATAGGATTTGGGGCAGCCATCTTGCCGTAGCTGTTTTTAACAGCATTTAAAGATAAGCTCTCTGCTGTTCCTACTGTGACCAGTTCTTGAGGCAGCTAATTTAAAAATCCTATGATAAAGAAGGCTTGTTACCTCTGGAGATTAAACTTTTTTCATCTCTTTGTCTTTTGAGGAGGTTTTACATGAAATAGCCTTTCACTTTATTGCTGAATAGGCCGTTCATATACTTATGCAAGTTAATCATGTTCCTCTTTATACATATCTTCTCAAGACTTAATACATTTATTTATTTTAATCTTTCCTCATAACCAAGATCCCAAAGTGCCTTATCAGTTTAAAGTAGTTTACTTTATTTTTCATGCTATAAAAAATGAAACATAAAGGGGTTTTCTCACCACAATGATTTAACATATAGTGAAAGTTAAACGAAGGCAATTACCAAATACATTGCTCATTTGACTTTGTTTCAGTCAGGGGATAGAGAACATTTTATCTCCTCTTAGGCTATGTTCACATGGCTTATTGCGGCGCATATAGTACAGTACACGGCGCAATACACCGGGTGTTTTGGGACCATGCGCTGATCAGCACATAATTCCAAAGCACAGGGGGGCTGGCCCTATTGACATGCATTATGCGCCGCTAACACAGAGATGTCTTAAAAGCATTATGGGCCCCTGGGCATAGCACTGCAGTGGGCCCTGCCCAAATACATGACATCACACTTGGCCATACCTCTAGCCTCCCTAAAGCACACCACGCCACTTATATCTGAACACCGGCAGCTTGCAGCCTACAAGACTATTTGGCAGGGCAGGGAGCCTTTGACTCCCTTCTCCACCATGGTTTTTAACTGTTGGCACATCCTAAAAACACACAAACAGTTAATAAGCAGAGCCAACCAAGGGATGCAGGGTACGTTTCTTGTATTCCTGTGACATAAATACACCACTTGGGGCCCCTAGATTTGTGGGGCCCCGGGGCAAATGCCTAGTGTGCCCAATGGAAAAGATGGCCCTGAGCTAACAATTGACATGTCAATTCTACCCCCGCATGTACAATATCATCATATTGTACGCGCAAGGGTACGACGCTTAAACCATAGCCCTCTATGAGAGCTATGAATTACCGTAATTGCGGTGCACATTTTGCCATGTATAAAGTGCAATACGCAATGAAATGTGCATGCAATTACGTGCACAAAGATGCCATGTGAACATACCCTTAGGCCTTGTTCACACGGCTTATTCCCGACGGATTTGTGTGCCGTATTGAGCGCACAAATCCGTCGGGAATAAGGGACGGGGGCGGGGCCAGAGAGCGGCGGGGGCGCCGCTCCCGGCCCCATAGACAATGCATTGTTTACGGCGCGTCCGCGCCGTAAATAATGTGCATGTCACTTTCTCCCCCAGCGGCGGATTCGCCGAGCGGGGAGGAGCGACGGATTCCACTGTTCTCAATGAGAGCAGTGGATTACCGTAATTGCTGCCGCGGATTGGCGCCGTACTGAAGCGCAAAGCCGGCGCGCAGTACGGCGCCAATACGCGGCAGAATAAGCCGTGTGAACGAGGCCCTAGAGTACACAAGTTTATTTTTATACTTACCACCTTGTTCCACCTCTCTCTACCCTCTGTCTCTTAGTATATGGAGTGGGGAAGGGAGCGGGGGCCGGCGCTTCGCCGGCCCATAGACAATCACTGCTAGCGGCGCGTATACGCCGCTAGAAAGTGACATGTGAATTATCTCCCCCCTCGGCGTATTCGCCGAGCAGGGAGAGGAGACGTGATCCATAGTTCTCTGAGAACGGTGGATTACTGTAATGAATGGGCCGTTTTCAGCCCGTAATTTGCGCACTTCAGCGCGAAATGACGGACCGACATACGGCCCATTTTAAGCCGTGTGAACATGGCCTTACCTGATTGATTTAAGCTGCCATCAGTCAATTCCGACCATGGGAAGTCACTCCCTGCAGAGTTTTATCTCTCGCAACAGAGTTTATTTACCTAAATAAGAAGCTTTCACCTTTTAGTGCTCTGCAGCCTGGTGTACTACATTTTATATACATTTTGCTCTTATATCACTGTAATAGGAATAGCTAGAAACAGCAGAGCTTAAATGCCAATCAATGCTATACAACCACCTACAGCCTAACCAGGAAGTGTGAGTCTAAAGCTAGCTGTGGCTTTGTGAAGCTGCATAGTGAGAAAACCCTTTAACATTACGATGTTCAAATAAAAAAAAACTAATTAATATAAATAATTTGCATTAAAGGTATGTAGAATATGTAATGTATGTTATTTATTTAACAATAGTAGCTATCTAAAAAAGAGTTACTTTTTTTGGACTGTAATTTGAAAGTTTGATAAATATTTAAAAAATAAGAAATAATTGGCCTTCAGGCCATGAAAGATCGAAGAGCAAAACATTGCTCTAGTGTTACCTATTAAGCAAAATCTATTGCCTTTTAGTGAGTATAAACATTACATTAGCTTTAGAGAGGGTAAAAAAAAGAACAAAAAATTAAATTTAATGACTGTCTCTAAATGTCATGGTAAACCTCCCTTTGACCTTACAATTCACCTTCCAGCACTTACTTCTACATTAAAGGATGTGAAATGATTGTAGACAGAATCTGAAAAGATCTCAGCAAAGCCTCTGCCATAAGGAGGGATCAGAAGACAAAGTAGGACATTTCTACCACAATTTGAATGCCAAAATTAATAACTCCGCATACAGTATTCTAATTACTTTCCTCATGTGCTTTGAAAAAAGGATATAGGTTTAGTTTTATAAAATATTAGAAGTTAGAATCTATGTCAGAATGTTATTAGGTTTACATATACTGTATACTTGTTACCAATGGATGACTAGTCTGTACAGTTCTACTTACCTGTGTTCAAGGATGAGCCAAATGACAGAGAACAATTTTGGATATCAAAGGGGAAATAAAAAATACTGAGCTTGCAAGAACTAACAACTCTCATTGGCTTTAAGAGTCTAAGCCATCCTGTGTGATCCACGGTCAGGTAAGAAAGTTGTTGATATCTGTCCTCATCAACACTGAAAGATGGAAATAACAGGAAGGCAATGATACTTAATTCTAAGAGAGTTAGCCATTGGGCATGATGTGTGATATAGTAAAGGATAAATTCATCAAATATAACATGTAAAAGGTTCCCCTCACACTTAAAGGGGTTTTGCCACGATCTCATTTCATACCTTCTGTATCCAGCTCTTCAGCTCTGTTTGCTCAGAAGGAGGCTTGTGTGATTTGTTTGAATTGCATATCATTTGGCCCAGCAGGATGACATCACCAGGCCTTTCCTCTGTTTATGTATAGCATTGTGAGTAGCTAAGAGGTAAAGTTTTTGCTTATAGGCACAAGGGTCCTAGGTTCAAATCCCTGCAGGAACCAAACCTGTGTTTTGTTTTTCTCTTTATCAATGCACATACCTCATTGAGGTTTCTTTTTTATTTATTTGCATTGTTTGACTAATTACTAAGGACAGAGGACAGGAGTAGAAGGACAGCCCCTGGGGGTTGAACACTCAGTAGCTGCCTGAGAGGAGAAGTGATGTCTGAGCATGTGCGACCAGGACTGAGAAGCTCTCAGCCCTGGTCGTATCCCCTGGAGACGAGCTGTAAACAATGGATCACTAAAAAAGCAGCTAGAACAAAAACGGTGCAGAATTTTTAATAATAATGAATGGTGAAAATGTTTGTTATTTCATTTGCAAGCTTCCCACGTCAACTTTACTTCGTGGCAAAACCCCTTTAATGCAATTTTTTATACAGGTACATGCCTATATATTTGTTTGTAATACAAGCAATATTTGTAATGGTAATGACATCTATCTAATGCTTATACGACTTTTAGAGTTGGTGGCCCTTGATTGTTTTGATACAAAAATATTAGATAGACTAAATGGCCAGATCGCTGCTGGATCACCTGCAATCTGTACTACCAGGATATGACAATTTATACTAGTTATACCACTCATAGATCTTATCTTCTTACCAGACACAAAAAGCAGAGGTTCCCTGTGCAAGAATAGCATATGTTTTTGTTATCCAATAGCTCATCACAGATCATCTACCCTAAGGGCTTGTTCACAGGGAGATTTCACTCTGTGTTAACTACACTTTTTAGATCCGTCTCGGGGACCGACAGGACGGACCCAGAGACGGATCTAAACAATTATCAATGAGATTATCACTGCGGGCTATGAGGAACACACAGCGGCGTTCACATAAGAGATCGCTGCTGCGTGTTTCCATAGCGCAGCTCGGGTCCGTCTTTGAAAGAATTGCATGTCAGTTCTTTCAAAGATGGAGCCAACAGGCAGGAGGGAAACCCGCAGTGGCGATCTCTCATTGTTTAGATCCGTCTCTGGGTCCGTCCTGTCGGTCCCCGAGACGGATCTAAAAAGCGTTTGTAACACAGAGTGAAAACTCTGTGTGAACAAGCCCTTAGTTGTCTTTTAACCCCTTAAGGACCCAGCCAGTTTTGGTCTTCCTGACACAGCCCTATTTTTGAAATCTGGCATGTGTCACTTTATGTGAGAATAACTTTTTGACACTTTTACCTATCCATATTATTCTGAGATCGTTTTCTCGTGACACATTGTGCTTTAAGTTAGTAAGAAAATTTTATCCATACAAGCCTTGTTTTTTTGTGAAAAATATCAAAATTTCATGAAAAATTTGAAAAATCTGTGATTTTGAAAGTTCAAAAATTTCTGCGTGCAAGACAGATAATTATTCACCACAAAATAGTTTATAACTAGCATCTACCATATGTCCACTATAGGTTGGCATCATTTTTTTAAATGTCTTTTTTTTTTTTATATATCATTAGAGGGCTTAGAAATTTAGTAGTAATTTCTCACATTTTGAAGAAAATTTGCAATATACATTTTTTTAGGGACCAGTCCAGTTCTGACGTGGCTTTGAAGGGCCTGTATGTTAGATACCCCCATAAATGATGCCTTCTAAGAAACTAGACCCCTTAAAGTATTTACAACAGTGTTTAGGAAGTTTGTTAACCCTTTAGGTATTTCACAGAAATTAAAGCAAAGTGGAGGTGAAATTTCAAAATTTCACTATTTTTGCAGATTTTCAATATTTATCCATTATTCACTGGAATACGGTAAATGTGACTAGGTAAATGCAATGTAATATTATTTCCCCCAGGTCAGCTGTTTTTAGAAATATCCCATATGTGGCGCTAATGCATTATTTGGCTCAACCATACGCCCCAGAATAGGAGGAGCACCTACTGGACTCTGGGGTCTCATTTTCAATGCAATTTTATTTAGGTGCCATTTCAGGTTTGAGGAGGCCCTAAGGTGCTAAAACTTAATAAACACCCTTAAAAAGACCCCATATTGGAAACTACACCCCTTAAGGTATATATACAGGTGTGTAGTGAGTATATCGACCCCACAGGTGATTCACACATTTTTTTTTAGCATTAGGCCGTGAAAATTAAAAAAAAATTTTTTCCCAATAATCTGCAAATTTAGCTTAAAATGTTTCTATATTTACAAGCAATCCTGGAAAAAAGAACCCCAAAACTTTGATAAGCAATTTCTTCCAAGTTCGGCAATACCTTACATATGGGTGTAAACTGCTTTTTGGGCGTATGTCAGGGCGTACAAGGGAGGGAGCGCTATTTGGCTTTCGGAACACAGATTTTGGTGGGGCCATGTCGCATTTGCAAAGCCCCTAAAGTACCAGAACAGGTGAAACCTTCCAGAAGTCGCCCCATTTTAGATTCAACACTCTCAGGGATATCATGTAGGGGTGTACTGTGCATTTTGTGTGCATAGGTGTTACATCGTTTTTTTTAGCATTGGGCCATGAAAATGGGGGGAGGGGGGAGGGAGGGTGGGAACGTAGTTCCACCATTGTTTTTTGGGCTTCAATTTTACAGCGTTCACCGTGCACTGTAAATGATGTGATAACTTTACTATGGAGGTCGGTACAATTGCAATGGTATAAATTTTATATAGTTTTCTATGTTTTATTACTTTTACACAATAGAAATAGGTCTATAAAAAATTGCGTTTTTATGTTGTCCTATTCTGACAGTCATAACTTTTTTATTTTGCTGTGTGCAGAGCTGTGTAGGGCCTTGTTTTTTTGCGGGGTGAATTGATGCTTTTATTGGTACCATTATGGGGTGCATACAACAATTTGTTCACTTTTTATTAAGGTTTTTGTGAGGCATTTTGAACAAAATACAGCAATCCTGGTATTGTTTTTTATTTTTATTTTTTATAGCAGTCACTCTGCGTTAGATATGACATGCTAGCTTTATTCAGCAGGTCGATACGATTACAGCAATACCCAATTCATATATTTTTTACTGCTTTTATACAATAAAAACACTTTTATTCAAACAGGAAAACACATTTTTGCATTGCCATAGTCTGAGAGCCATAACTTTTTTATTTTTCTGTGTATGGAGCTGTATACAGGCTTGTTTTTTGACGTTTTTATTGGTATCATTTTTGGGGGGACAAGACTTTTTGATCAGTTTTAAATCCGTTTTTTGGAAGGCAGAGTGAAGAAAATACTGCAATCCTAGTAGTGTTTTTATTTTATTTTTAACAGCGCTCACTGTTCAGTATCCGTAATAAGTTAGCTTTACTCTGTGGGTCAATACGATTATGGCGATACCCAATTTATATAGTTTTTTTTATGTTGAAGCACTTTAAAAAAAAAAGAAGGGGTTTTTAGTGTGTAAAAGAATATTTATGCATCGCTATCTTCTGTGAGCCATAACTTTTTTATTTTTCCGTAGTCAGGGCTTTGTTAGGACTTCTTTTTTTGCGGGATGAATGGACGTTTTAATTGGTACAACGGTGGCGTGTATAGGCGTTTTTGATCACTTTTATTACATTTTATGTGCTGCGGGATGACCAAAAATCTTAATTCTGTGATAGTTTTTTTTTTTTTTTTACGGCGTTCACTGTACGGGTAAATTAACATGACAGATTTATAGGGCAGGTCGTTACGCACGCGGCGATACCAAATACGGGTACTTTATTTATTTTTGATCTTTTTTGGGCCGATTGGCGTTTGTAAAGGGGAAAAGGGCAGTGTACTTGTTTTTATTTTATTTTTCGTGTTTGTGTTTTACATGCTTTTCACTTTTTTTTACGTTTTCACTTTTTTTTTACTTTTCCCCATAGCGGATTTGAATGAGAGATCTTTAGATCTCTCATTCAATAGGAATCAGTGCACAGCTTGTTGCTGTGCAGTGGTTCCTATGGTAACTGTCAGTCACGATGCCGGGCCATGCCCACAGGGCACGGGCGGGCATCGTGACGTCACAGACAACCCAGAAGGCATTCTGTGCCCTCCGTGCTGTCCATCAGAAGGCAGGAGCTGCGATCCGTGCAGTTGCTGTCGCAGACAGAGACGCAGGAGGAGCGATCTCCTCCTGCGTCTCTCTTAGTTATTGCGACCCGATGGTCGCGATAATTAAGGGATTAACCGCAAACCCCCCCCCCCCCACACCCGGAGTGATCGCGGGTCGGGGCCCACGCTGCGGGGTTTCAGCTGTAATATACAGCTAACACCCCGCGCCGATCGCGCAAACTCTGCTTTAGAGTTCGCGCGAACTTCAGGACGTATGCATACGTCCAAGGTCGTTAAGGGGTTAAAAATCCACCAGTAACTGTGGTGAATAATTCAGCCAATTAAGCCAAATACAATTAAATCTGTTTCTTTCAAGCAGTCTATAAAATAGTGGGAGGCTGCTTTTAAGGTGAATATGCATAATAGAATATACAGATCACAACAGTACGGCAACTTTATTCTTTGTCGAGTGATATGTGGAATAGATGATACAAACCAGACAAAACACAATTCAGCGAGATGCGGTGTAAGACGCCGGGGGTGACGGGGAGTAGAGGGAAGAAAGGAGGGAGGAAGGAAGTATCCGCTTTCTTCCCCTTGTGTTCATTACCTTATGGCACTTCCTCCCTCCCTTCTTTCCTCTCTTCGCCTTCTCTAGACACCTAGGGCCACATGTATGAAAACTGTCTTGGTCTAAAATTGTACTTGTTGCACATAGCAACCAATCAGAGTTCCCCTTACATTTCATCTACTGCTCTGAAACAATGAAACGGGCGCTCTGATTGGTTGCTATGGGCAACAAAGAAAGTCTTAGACCAAGACAGTTTTTAAACATGTCCCCTCTATTCTCTTCAAATTGTATTTTATATCTTCTCATTCTAGTTTTTATCACAAATTCCAGATATCACTCGACAAAGGTTGAAGTTGTTGAAAGTTGTGATATAAAAATGATCACTTTTGCTACTACTACTTAGGTGTGCCATGGACAACCTGTATCAATACTATATGGGTTATTGTCTATGCACTGGAGCACCGATCTCTCACAATGTGTGCATTACTAATATTTTTAATATTAATACCTACTCTCTGTGTGCATTACCAATATTTTATATACCTACTATACCCCACTGCTTAGCATGTTCACCCCTGCTTTTAAAAATTTCAGTACACTTTAACGCAGACATTGATAAAGCATATCAACAGGTTTTGACCTCAAAATTTCATTTGGACTAGATGGTTGCTTACAAAAGTGACAGACTAAAGCAAGTTATACACATAGTGCATCTAGCTGAATTTTATGCACTGCATGTAAATTATTTGACAACAAATAAATAATATGTAAATAATAATCATATGACAAATAATAGATAAAAAATAGCTACATGAACTAAATAAGAAAATGTATTAACTACTTAAACTTTTTTATACATAAAAGTAAGAAAGGAAGTTCTGACATGTCTTAAAGAAGTTGTTCTGCTAGGTCAACTCCATTACCATATGACCTGTTAAGGTTAAAGTGGTTGTCTCACTACAAGGATTGCTTTTTATGTTAAAGATCGTTCAAAAACAAGTCACTTTGCAATATATGTCCATTAACAATGTCCTACCTATTCTGAGATATCCCCTCTTGTATGGGCTGCATCACTTCTTCAGGTCACTATAGCTACAGACCTGTTCAATCTCTCATGATAGGCTGCCAGCACTGGTTGCTATAGCTACACACCTGGCTTCTACTACAGCCTAGTAGACGCCATTAAACAAGCCCCTGAATTCAAAATGAAACCAAGAAAACAGGACTGAGGTAAGATGAATCATTGTAGTGAGACAACCCCTTTAAAGAATGAGGAAGAAGAAGATGCCATGGGACTTCTAAGGACACATGACAGTGTTCCTAATCTCAGAAAGGGGCCAGTTCCAGAAGTAGATGAGTAATTATATTAAATAGTATTAAATATCAATATTAAAAAGCAGTGTGTGCTATCATAATGTAACAAATCCAAGTTTTAGCAGTAGATTTGTAGAGTTGGATGATTTATTTATGGTATTTTACATTGCATGATTTCCCTACAAGATCTGAGTTTTAAAATGTTTTTTTATTCTATTGTATTTACATCTAGGATTTTTGGAATAATTTCATTCAATACTCACAACTGCTGGATAAATATATCTGGAACCCACATCTTTTCGGTTGGTACTGAGGTGTCCTTGATGCCGCCACATTCATTTGTATCCCATTGTGCAAAATCATTAAACCACAGCTTTAAAATGTATAAAACATAGTAACAAAGGTAAATAAATTAACCTGAATAATTTACGATTTTAGAATAGGCTAAGAATTGATTTGGTTTTCCAAATCAGAAATGACTATGGATTTGTTGATGCAAGATTGAGGACGCTTCTCTGTTGCAGTATATGGAGAATGTGGAGGCTGGAGATCTGCACCTATCACTCATAAGATCTAAATACCCTCTAAGTATTTCCAGATGATGCATTTCTTGCCATTTCTATATAAGGAAATACATGTATCCTGTCTATTAATATTATTATTAATCTGTCAAAAAGTAGACAGTAATTTAGTGCTTTTTTAAAGTGTTCTTTTTTAAGATCTGTCTTTAACTTTGCATTATAAAATAAAGGTATACATTACTATACAATCTTTTTGTTGAGTATTTCTGGAAGGTATAGTGACCTACACTTTTCTGTATTGTTAAAAACAAAAACAAAAAGATTTCTTGTTGTAAATCTATGACATAACAAAAAGACAAATTTTTAGAATACCTAACCTAATTTTAAGGGTGGTTAATTTTAACATTGAGAGATAGAATATCCAAAATAAAATCCCGAAAATCACATTGTATAAATTATACAAATTTATATGCATTTTGCTGAGAGAAATAAGTATTTGATCCCTCTGGCAAACTTAATATTTGGTGGCAAAACCAATGTTGGCAAGCACAGCAGTCAGACGTTTTTTGTAGTTAATTATGAGGTTTGCGTACATGTCAGAAGGAATTTTGGTCTACTCCTCTTTGCAGTTCATCTCTAAATCATTAAGATTTTGAAGCTGTCGCTTGGCAACTCAGAGCTTCAACTCCCTCCATAAGTTTTCTACGGGTTTAAGGTCTGGAGGCTGGCTTGGCTACTCCATGACCTTAATGTGCTTCTTTTTGAGCCACTCCTTTGTTGCCTCAGCTGTATGTTTTGGGTCATTGTCTTGATGAAAGGCCCAGCCATGACCCATTTTTAATGTCCTGGCGGAGGAAAGGAGGTTGTAATTCATTATTTTATGAAACATGGCCCCATCGATTCTCCCATTTATGCGGTGAAGTAGTCACGTGTCCTTAGCAGAGAAACACCCCCTAAACATAACATTTCCACTTCTATTCTTGACAGTGGGGACAGTGTTCTTTGGGTCATAGGCAGCATTTCTTTTCCTCCAAACACGCCGAGTTGAGTTAATGCCAGAGAACTCAATTTTTGTCTCACCTGACCACAGCACTTGCTCCCAAGCACTCACAAAATATTTCAGGTTTTCAGTAGCAAACTTTAGACGGGCCTGCACATGTGCCTTCTTTAGCAGGGGTGAGAAAACTTTGAGATTCTTGGTTCACATATTTTTGATCAAAAAATGCTTAAGCTGCCCACGAACTTACAACGTGATCTCAGGTCGGGCAGTCCTACGCTATCTTTACCTCTCAATAGAGCCAAATCCAGGCCTCTCACTGGGTCAACCGACCTCCATTATCCAGAGAGAAAGAAAATTTAAAAAAAACACCAAACCTGCAAGCTGCACTCTTATAACAGCCTGTGAAAGTGGGCGTGGTGCAGAAAACCAAAATGGAGGCACCCCTTCCTCCCCATATAGATTAAAAGCAATATACGCCAAATACAACGTATGGTTCTGCACAAAAAAACATTTCTGAAAAAACACTATGCAAACCTGGGTGCCACTGGCAGGGTTGCGGCACATATATATATATATATATATATATATATATATATATATATATATATATATATATATACACACGCACACCACTACCAGCGGCACACGACTGCAAAAAGGGCAATACATTACATGGAAATCCCTAAAGAAGCATTTATGCTATCTATCATACATGAAAAAACTTTGAGATTCTTGGTTCACATATTTTTGATCAAAAAATGCTTAAGCTGCCCACGAACTTACAACGTGATCTCAGGTCGGGCAGTCCTACGCTATCTTTACCTCTCAATAGAGCCAAATCCAGGCCTCTCACTGGGTCAACCGACCTCCATTATCCAGAGAGAAAGAAAATAAAAAAAACACCAAACCTGCAAGCTGCACTCTTATAACAGCCTGTGAAAGTGGGCGTGGTGCAGAAAACCAAAATGGAGGCACCCCTTCCTCCCCATATAGATTAAAAGCAATAGCAGGGGGACCTTGCGTGCACTGCAGGATTTTAAACCATTACGGCATAATGTTTTACCAATGGTTTTCTTGGTGACTATGGCCCCAGCTGCCTTGAGATCATTAACAAGTTCCCTCCATTAACAAGGCTGATCTCTCCCCTTCCTTCCTCATGATCAACGATACCCCACGAGGTGAGATTTTTAATGATGCCCCAGATCGATGTTGATTGACAGTCATTTTGTATTTCTTCCATTTTCTTACTATTGCACCAACAGTTGTCTCCTTCTCACCCAGCGTCTTACTTATAGTTTTGTAGCCCATTCCAGCTTTCTGCAGGTCTATGATCTTGTCCCAGACATTATTAGAAAGCTCTTTGGTCTTGCCCATGTTGTAGAGGTTAGAGTCTGACTGAGTCTGTGGGAAGGAGTCTTTTATAAAGGTGACTATTTAAGACAACTGTCTTTAATGCAGATAACATTAACTGATCTGTAGGAGCCAGAACTCTTAATGGTTGGTAGGGGATGAAATACTTATTTCTCTCAGCAAAATGCAAATAGTTTTATATAATTTATACAATATAATTTTCTGGATTTTATTTTGGATATTCTATCTCTAAATTTTAAAATTAACTTACCATTTAAATTATAGACTGTTCATGTCTTTGTCAGTGGGCAAACTTACACAATCAGCAAGAGATCAAATAATTATTTCCTTCACTGTATGTAGTAGAGGTCTATATACTTTATTTTTACATACATATGTATAAAGTAGTCCTTCAACATATGATATTAATTGGTTCCAGGATGACCATTGTAAGTTGAAATCATTATATATTAAAACTCTGTCATTCCAATATAATGCAAAATGAATTTTAAAGATAATACAGCATTACAGCATATAACTAGTACAGATAAAGCAAGTCCTTACACATAACATCAGAAACATCAGAAAGCGCTGCTGGAAGTTGGAAATCACTTTTTGTTTTATGAAGATTGGAGCCTCTTTTGGTCATGTTCTTTATACATAATGTACCAGAAGAAAAGAAAATGGGGCCAAAGAAACCCAGTTCCGATTAATTCACAAGACCATATATGGCTTTAACGTTCCACCCCACCCACGGGCCCCTGACAGACTGACAGCTTGCCACAAGTGTACGGTTCCGAAGACCGATATGCTCCACGGGATGTGGCACTGTGCAGATGTTCAGAGTTTCTGGAGACGCTTTCTAGCCTTACTTAGGAAAAAAGGAGATGTCAAGCTAGAGCTCCAACCAGAGGTAGTGCTGTTCCACAATTTACCTCCATTGGGAGTCAATACCCACTACATACACGTACTTCTGTTGGGCGCTAAGAGATGTGTTCTGGAGAAGTGGCTGGATGCCGATATGGCTTTCCTGGACATTGTGCTTCAATATGTCAAGAAGTACATGTATGCAGAAATGGCAATAACAGAGCGCATGAAGGAATCACAGTCTGAACGATTCTTTGCACAATGGCAACCCTTTATGACAGGTTTTATGTCAGACACAGAAATTGCTCGGGCCTTATCCGCTTTCAGAAACTCCAAATGGTACTTGATGGCTGCATTGTCGGGAACTTCTGGTAGGCTTGAGCTTTCCAATGATCAACCGACTAGCTCCCATTGCTGACTGATGAGGGGATCAGGAAGGGGACGATCCAGCCATGCTTTCTCTCGGATCGTTCTCCTAAGAACTCACCCCTTCATAGAAATCACAGAAAACACTAAACAATATAGAGCACACACTTTAAGTAACTGTAACTTACAAATGCCCTGGTCGGGGGCCAACCCTCTTTTCTCTTTGCACGGAATTACAAGTTTATAGTTCATACTTCTTTGTTTCATTAGTACATTAGTTAATGATTTCAGACAGTATGGTATGTCAGGGGAGAATACAGCACAGGAGCCTCACAGCGCCTTAGGAATGGTGACCGTAACGACAGCCGGGAACTCCGTCCAGGTTCGCAACGATTCCAACCCGAACTCTCAATTTTGGTGAGAGTCTAGCTGGGAAAGTTTAACTACAGAGACGGGGGTGTTAAACTGGGGAAGGCCATTCTCCTGAAAAATAGGTTGCGGCCACTGCTTAGTTTCCGCACAAGAAGCTTAAGTGGTCTCGATGGTGCTGGGGACTCTTATGACCTTTCGGAATAACTTGAAAGTGTTTTTGTATCAGGTTAATATTTTGTAAGACAAACTGTTTATTATCACATTTTCAAATCTGTTGCTGTACCATGAATATGTGAAAAAACAATAAAAATGAGTTTAAAAAAAAAAAGAAAATGGGGCCTTCACCTGCTGCTCAAAGAAGCTACTCTGGCACATGAAAAGACCGGTACAGAACATGTAGTACAGCACTGTACTGTAGACAGGTGCTACTAGATTTCTTAGACAGCTGATCATTGTGTGTACTTCACTAATACACACATTGTTCATGATAATTGGTTGGATCTTCCAGTCACTCACACCTGCCGCAGATCAACAATGTCTGTGGTATTGTATGGTGGTTTCGGTTTCAGTATCTCAGGAAAGTCCATCGTGTGGTAAATATATTGTATCCTGAGGCCATTGTAAATGGAGGGACCACTGAATTGCCAAATCATGGAGTAAATACAGCCTTAATAATACTTACTGTCCTATGTATTTTCAGGTTGTATGTACTAAGCATAATGAATAAAGTAATCCATTGGCTTACTGTAATAATATGTCATAGTGTGAGTGAAGTAGAGAATATTGTATTTTATTGTTCAAACTTCCATTGTAAAGTGCAAATGAATAATTGCAGGTTTCTGGGTCCTAAGACAAAATTAGTAACTATGCCCCCACCTACAATGTGCTATTTATACTTCATGTATCTTAAATGGGGCCAGGATCGGACTGGGCTCCCCGGGGCCCATCCGCGCATCCCGTCCCTGAACGCCCGGGACCTGCGTCCCGAGCACCCAGAGACCGGGCCCGGTAGCCAGGGACTAATGTCCCCGACTCCCGGGGCTGAGCGGTGTCAGCGGAGCACAGCGCCACTAGCGCTGCGCTCCGCTGATCTCCCTGGCAGGCTGAAGGCATTAGGCCTTAAGCCTGCCGGGCGCCGGCCCCTACTGCTGACGTAGGCGGCGCGGTGACGTCACATCACCGCGCCGCCTATGCAGGGCGGCAGTACGGAGCCGGCGGCAGCTCAGAGCGGCCGGGAGCCGGAGCCAGGTAAGTGGCTGTTTGTTGGGTTTTTTTTGTTTTTTTTAAACTACCTATAGGCTGGCCCTGACTACTAGGGTGGCCCTGACTACAAGGGGGGGCCCTGACTACTAGGGGGGCCCTGGCTACAAGGGGGCCCTGACTACTAGGGGGGCCCTGGCTGACTACAGGGTGGGCCGTGGCTACTAGGGGGGCCCTGGCTACTAGGGGGGCCCGGATTACCTATAGGGGGGCCCTGACTACATGGGGGGCCCTGGCTACCTATAGGGGGGCCCTGACTACATGGGGGGCCCTGGCTACCTATATGGGGGGCCCTGACTACATGGGGGGCCCTGGCTACCTATAGGGGGGCCCTGACTACAAAGGGGGCCCTGACTACAAGGGGGGCCCTGGCTACTTACATGGGGGGCCCTGGCTACCTACATGGGGGGCCTCTCTACAAAGGGGGCCCTGACTACAAGGGGGCCCAGGCTACCTACAGGGGGGCCCTGACTACAAGGGGGGCCCTGACTACGTACAGGGGGGCCCTGGCTACCTACATGGGGGCCCTGGCTACTTATAGGGGGGCCCTGGCAATCTAAGGGGGCCCTGACTACAAGGGGGGTTCTGGCTACCTACAGGGGGGCTCTGGCTACCTACAGGGGGTCCTGAATTCAATTGGGGCCCTGGCTACAAGGGGGGCCCTGGCTACCTACACGGGGGGCCCTGGCTACCTACACGGGGGGCTGGCTACAAGGGGGACCCTGGCTACCTACATGGGGGGCCCTGGCTACCTATAGGGGGCCCTCTCTACAAAGGGGGCCCTGACTACAAGGGGGGCCCTGGCAATCTAAGGGGGCCCTGACTACCTACAGGGGGGCCCTGACTACAAGGGGGGCCCTGGCTACCTACAGGGGGCCCTGACTACAAAGGGGGCCCTGACTACAAGGGGGCCCTGGCTACCTATAGGGGGGCCCTGACTACAAGGGGGACCCTAGCTACCTATAGGGGGCCCTCTCTACAAAGAGGGCCCTGACTACACGGGGGGCGCTGACTACCTACAGGAGGGCCCTGGCAATCTAAGGGGGCCATGACTACCTACAGGGTGGCCCTGACTACCTACAGGGGGCCCTGGCTATCTAAAGGGGGCCCTGACTACTAAGGGGGCCCTGACTTCCTACACAGTAGCTAAAGGGGGGGCCCTGACTTCCTGCACACTACCTAAAGGAGGCCCCTAACTACCTGTATACTACCTAAAGGAAGCCCCTAACTACCTGTATACTACCTAAAGGAGACCTCTAACTACCTGTATACTACCTAAAGGAGGCCCCTAACTACCTGTATACTACCTAAAGGAGACCCCTAACTGTCTGTATACTACCTAAAGGAGACCCCTAACTGTATAGTACCTAAAGGAGACCCCTAACTGCCTGTATACTACCTAAAGGAGACCCCGAACTGCCTGTATACTACCTAAGGAGGCCCTAAGTGCCTGTATACTACCTAAAGGGGTCCCTAACTGCCTGTATACAACCTAAAAGAGACCCCTAACTGTCTGTATATTACCTAAAGGAGACCCCTAACTGCCTGTATACTACCTAAAGGGGATCCCTAACTGCTTGCAGCCTATATAAAGGGGACCCTAACTACCTACAGCTTACCTTACTGGGGGAAACCACCTAACTACAGCCTAACTAATTGGGACTCACCAACACCTCCTACAGCCTACCTAACTGGGGCCCACCAACCTAACTGTAGCTACTCTCCTAACTGGGGCCTGCTTATCTACCTGGGGGCTATTTACCTACCCACCTGTGGCTAGGTACCCACCAGCCTGCCTGGGGCTGGCCTACCAACTTATCCAGCGAGAGTCTACCTACCTAAATAGGGCCTATCTAGTTACCTGGGGCCTCTCCCCACCCTCCAACCCCTTAGGATACTAGGCCTCTAAGTTATGGCTTGTACCCGCTCTCCCACCCCTATGCAGTTTGTACAGTGGTGGGAATAGTAAAGAGGTGCTGGAAAATGAGGATTCTAAGATATTTGGTGTAATTTCTGCAGGATGAGTTGTGGCCGGACAGTCATCATGGCGGGTGGAACGGAAGCGAAGAAAAGAAATAAGAAGGCTCATAAGAGAAGGGAACGACTCAGAGTCTCCGTGGTCCCTGATTTCAGGGTTATTTTTTATATTGTAATGTGATGGGACCTGAGCTGGTGTCTGACCTCTATGGGTCTCTATATGGCGTGTTGTCGTTATACCTGAGTGTTGTCTGACCTCTATGGTCTCTATATGGTGGTGTTGTAGTTATACTGAGCTGTTCTGACCTCTATGTGGTCTAGTATGCAGTGTTGTAGGTTATACATAGCTGGTGTCTGACCTCTATGTGGTCTCTATATGGCAGTGTTGTAGGTTATACCTGAGCGGTCTCTATATGGCAGTGTTGTAGGTTATATCTGAGCTGGTGTCTGACCTCTATGTGGTCTCTATATGGCGGTGTTGTAGGTTATACCTGAGCTGGTGTCTGACCTCTATGTGGTCTCTATATGGAGGTGTTGTAGGTTATACCTGAGATGGTGTCTGACCTCTATGTTGTCTCTATATGGCAGTTTTGTAGCTTATACCTGAGATTGTGTCGGACCCCTATGTGGTCTCTATATGGTGGTGTTGTAGGTTATACCTGTGCTGCTGTCTGACCTCTATGTGGTCTCTATATGGCGGTGTTGTAGGTTATACTGAGCATGGTGTCTGACCACTATGTGGTCTCTATATAGGCGGGTGTTGTAGATTATACTTGAGCTGGGTGTCTGCCCTATATGTGGTCTCTAAATGGCGGTGTTCTAGTTTATATCTGAGCTGGTGTCTGACCTCTATGTGGTCTCAATATGGTGGTGTTGTAGGTTATACCTGAGCTGGTGTCTGACCTCTATGTGGTCTCTAAATGGTAGTGTTGTAGGTTATACCTGAGCTGGTGTCTGACCTCTGTGATCTCTATATGGTGGTGTTGTAGGTTATATCTGAGCTGGTGTCTGACCTCTATGTGGTCTCTATATGGCAGTGTTGTAGGTTATACCTGAGCTGGTGTCGGACCACTATGTGGTCTCTATATGGTGGTGTTGTAGGTTATACCTGAGCTGGTGTCTGACCTCTATGTGGTCTCTATATGGATGTGTTGTAGGTTATACCTGAGCTGGTGTCTGACCACTATGTGGTCTCTTTATGGCAGTGTTGCAGGTTATACCTGAGCTGGTGTCTGACCTCTATGTGGTCTCTATATAGTGGTGTTGTAGGTTATACCTGAGCTGGTGTCTGACCACCATGTGGTCTCTATATGGCGGTGTTGTAGGTTATACCTGAGCTGGTGTCTGACCTCTATGTGGTCTCTATATGGCGGTGTTGTAGGTTATACCTGAGCTGGTGTCTGACCACTATGTGGTCTCTATATGGCGGTGTTGTAGATTATACCTGAGCTGGTGTCTGACCTCTATGTGGTCTCTATATGGAGGTGTTGTAGGTTATACCTGAGCTGGTGTCTGACCACTATGTGGTCTCTATATGGCGGTGTTGTAGATTATACCTGAGCTGGTGTCGGACCCCTAAGTGGTCTCTATATGGTGGTGTTGTAGGTTATACCTGAGCTGGTGTCTGACCTCTATGTGGTCTCTATATGGCGGTGTTGTAGGTTATACCTGAGCTGGTGTCTGACCTCTATGTGGTCTCTATATGGTGGTGTTGTGGTTATACCTGAGCTGGTGTCTGACCTCTGTGATCTCTATATGGGGTTATTTTAGGTTATACGTGTTCTGGTGTCTTTACTCTTGGTGGTCTGTTTTTGGCTGTGTTGTAGACTATACCTGAGCTGGTGTCGGACCCCTATGTGATCTCTATATGGTGGTGTTGTAGGTTATACCTGAGCTGCTGTCTGACCTCTATGTGGTCTCTATATGGCAGTGTTGTAGCTTATACCTGAGCTGGTGTCTGACCTCTATGTGGTCTCTATATGGCAGTGTTGTAGGTTATACCTGAGCTGGTGTCTGACCTCTATGTGGACTCTATATGGTGGTGTTGTAGGTTATACCTGAGCTGGTGTCTGACCTCTGTGATCTCTATATGGTGGTGTTGTAGGTTATACCTGAGCTGGTGTCTGACCTCTATGTGGTCTCTATATGGCGGTGATGTAGGTTATATCTGAGCTGGTGTCTGACCTCTATGTGGTCTCTATATGGTGGTGTTGTAGGTTATATTGGCGTTGGTATAGTGGCAGTGTACATGTGTCCCTGAGTGTAAGAGTGAGGGAACACCAGACCTTGTGATAGGAGTTACACTTTCTTTCTTTCTGGTGTGTATTTTAGAAGGTGGTGAGGTGCGTGACCAAGGGAAACATGGAGGGGATTTTGTATGTGGGTGGAGGGGGATATTGTATGTGGGTGGAGGGGGATATTGTATGTGGGTGGAGGAGGATATTGTATGGGTGAGGGGATAGTGTATGTGGGTGGAGGGGGATTGTGTATGTGGGTTGAGGGGTATATTGTTTGCGGGTGGAGGGGGATATGGATGGAGCTACTTAGCCCTGTGTCTATGATATGCTAGACTGACATATGTGTGAGATACAGATATGTGACTCTCTTGCTATTGTACTAAACAATACAGTTCTGTTTTGAACACTGTAATATGTGGTAAAATGGGCGCGTTTTTGTCCGAGAGGCCGGTAATATTTTGATGTACAGTAGGGTGGGCCCCCAAGATCAACTCCCCTGTGGGCCCCAGACCCCCCAGTCCGACACTGAATGGGGCAGAGGGGTTATTGGACCCATAAGGCACCAGAGCCTGGAAGAGGCTGCTAGATTTGCACCACATATAGGTATGTCCCAGATAAAGTGTATAGTTAGCAGTGCCAAGCATACCCAATACCTCGAAATATTAGTTATATAATGAGCAGCAAGGTCTGAAAAAACAATCTTCTATTCTTCTCCTGCACTTCTTGACCTTGGCTATCCTTGAATAATTTGGTGCTGGTATTGTGTAATTGTCTGATGCATGTAGAATGTTGTTACTACTTTTATATTTATTGGAAAGATCCACAAGAAATAAACTACTATAAGTATATTCCAATATCTCTCCAGAAGCCCCGTTCACTTTATTTTTAAACGGCTGCACTCCAGTCTCAGGCGCATTACAGAGAGCCCTCTACACTTTGTAATGCGCCTGAGATTGGGGGGCGTGCGGGAGATGTGTCGCACTACAACCCTACGGAGCTACACATTTACAGCTTTAGTACAGCGAATCCAGGCACATTACTGCTGGGACAGGTAGACCACTTTAAAAGTGGTTTACCTGAGCCTGAATTATCGCTTAGTAACTAGTAAGTGCTAAATCTATGACCCGCAGTAGAACAGGTTCATCGATTCAGGCGCATTCTACACTACTTTTCTGCGCAAAAAAATGGCACCTGAGCGCCAAAAATCACACGTCACCCTAAATATCTAAAAACTGATTAAGAGGCAGTTTAGATTATATAGAACTTGAGCTGAGATGTAGATTTCTTTGTTCACTCACCATATGAATCCATATAAATGTTGTGAGTAGTTGGTCTTTCTCATTCTAAAAAAAATATATATATATAGAATAAAATAAGTTTATCAGTATGAAACAATCTTCACAGAAAAGACAATTACTAGACTTGCTCTCAAGATCTGTGGAGTTGACAAGTGCCCATGAAAACATGGTTTTAAATACTATTATAGTGAATGTACACAGAGTGGATTCAATGAGAAAATATTTTGCAGTAAATCCACAAGTAAAAATCTGCAACAGATTGTGCGAATTTTGGTATGCATTTTACTCAATAAGGAAAATCCTACATAAATCAATACACCACAGGTCAAGTTTTCATGCAGAAAATTTTTTCTACATGGGCATGGATTACGCCCAGATTTTAGCGCAAATAGATTCAGCAACATATCTTTACTACGTGAATTTACCATAGGACTATGTTCACGCGTCGAAAATTCGGCACGCATTTCACCGCGTATTTGCGCTTAAGACATGCCGCAATTACGGTAATCCATAGCTCTCATAGAGAACTCTGAATTACCCCTGTCCCCCCGTGCGTACAATGCGATCGTATTGTACGCGCGGGGAGATAAGTGACATTTCAATTACTCGCGCCGACTACGCGCCACAAATAATGCATTTGTAACATCCAATCCACTTGACTGATACTGTAATCCATTGCAGATTGTACATGTGCAATTACACATGGAAAATCCACAGCAAATCCATCCTGTGTGCAATTACCCTTAGGGTATGTTCACACGGTGATTTGGGAGTCGCGCTGATCAATGTGTACTCCAAAAGCATGGGTGAGCCGGCAGCCCGCATGCATTACCCGCGGCGCATAGTCGGCGTAATTGAAATGTCACTTATCTCCCCGTGCGTACAATACGATCTTATTGTACGCGCGAGGGGACAGGTCGTAATCCATAGGTCTCTATGAGACCTATGGATTACCGTAATTGCGGCGCATATAGGCGCGTCTTAAGCGCAAATTTGCCGCGTGAACATAGCCTCAGGGTAAATCCACGTAGTAAAGATATGTTGCTGAATTTATTTGCAGTAAAATCTGCAGCAGTTTACAGCAGCAGGCAAGAGAATGAGATTTTTGCAAATTTCTGTTGAAGGTTGAGCACCAATTTGTTGTGGATTTTGCTATGGTTTACTTGTCAATCTGCAGCTAATTCATGTAAAATAAAAAAAAATCAGTACACACACCTTACTATTTCCCTGACAACCCATGCCAACTACTTCCTGGCCTCAGTTTACTGGTCCGGTACTTACATGGCATGCTGACCTATGACCATTTCAGTCAATGACAGTCTGCAAAACTCACATATGTCAACATGTCATCAGGTGAACACTCAACAGTGGGGCAACTGGAAAGCATAAGCATGGGAGCAGTAAGGGAAGTATTTATGCTGATTTTTAATTTATACAATCGGCCTTTTGGAATTGTTAAAAAGAAAACCTGAAACAAAATACACACAATTTGGAGTACTTTCCATGTGGATTTGTGGTCAGATTTATCCCAAGCAAATCCAACCATATGGGTCCAACCTTCCAGTAATAGAAAGCTCCAACCAAGTTTGGGGGGTTAAGTGACATGTAATTACTAGGCTATACAGCCTGGAATACAAAATACTAGGAGACAAAGTGGCCCCCTCAGTCCGCCTGTCCAATGTTTATTGTGGGGGTCAATCGACCATTAATTCTATGGTACCACAGCAAAATTAAACAGTGTGAAGCATAGCCTATATAAAATCCTAAAATCCCAATAAAGGGCTATTGAAAATATTTAATCACACTTACTCTCATTATCTTACCTACACATTATAGGTTGCTAGCCAATACTTGAGGTTGCTACACTAATAACCAATCATGATTCGTTTGTTAACCATTTTTTCCTTGCTTTAAAGAAGTCTAGGCATTTTTCATATAACACATATTTGTTGTCTGCCGATTTTCGTCGTAAAAAAAACTGAACTATTTTATTTATTTTTGGAAACGCTGAAACATCAGATTTGAGCACAATTTGTGGGATTGCTGAAATACTACCTAAATTTTCTAGTATATTGGTTTTTTTTGTAATGAACTCTCACAGATTAAAATTCCACATAGATAGTGCACCATGTGGACTCGTTTTCGACTTAAACCAAAAGCCAAAAAAAAGAAAACTAGTCTTAATCCTCATGCAATACTGTGTGAAATACTCAGTGAAAACCATGTTGGACATACCCTTAAAGGAATATTCTGGCGTCTAGGCAAAAGACTTGAAAGGAGAGCTGCAGGGTCATTACCCATAAAGCAACAGTCTAAGGCTATGTTCACACGGCTTAAAACTGGACATATTTCAGTCCGTAATTACGCGCCGGAGTGCGCAAATCACGGGCTGAAAACGTCCCTGTCATTACGGTAATCCACAGTTCTCATAGAGAAATATGGATTACGTCTCCTCTCCCTGCTCGGCCAATACGCCATAGGGGGAGATAAGTGACATGTGAATTACCAGCGGCGTATACACGCCGCTGGTAATACAAGTCTATGGGCCGGCGAGGTGCCGGCCCCCCGCTCCCGCCCCCGGCCACACGGCGTTATTGCGGGGCGTAATTACGTCCCGCAATTAAGGCGTGTGAACCTAGCCTAATAGTAATCCTACATCCAAAAAAGGTATAATTGACATATTTCATCACATTGTTACCCTCTATGTACTCCTTCTCAGCACAGCATTAGTAGGCTTGGCTTCAGCAGAAGCTCATGAGGGTTGCAGACTAATATTCCCATCATGCATTGCTGTTATTTTTTTCCCTCCTCTGTATTCCTCTGCTCTTAAAGAGCAGGTCTCCCGCTTTTTTACTGTACATCTCATATTATGTTCGCCCTCTGCTGAAACCTCAAATTAGTGCCTAACCAGAAAGCCAAAAACTGAACTATGTAATTTATTCTTTGGTAACTGCTGTAAACATCAGATTTTGAGCCAGCAATTAGTGAGTGATTACATGGGAAACTACTGAAATTATTTAGTTACTATATATTGACGATTTTTATTTTGTACTGCACACTCTCAGTAGGAGTTAAAGGGGTTTTCTCACTACAGACTTTTGCCTCATCTGAGCTTTTTTACTAACTTAGATTTTCAAATCCTCCCCCTTAGGACGTGTCTTCCCTTACTGAAGAGTAGTGACATCATCACACCCTCTCTCTGTTCTTGCTCTCTCCCAAGTCCTCTTCATTCTGTGTAAACAGTGGGAAAGAGTGGATGTCACAGCTCTGCAGATCTTCTGCAATGGTCATTTCTCATGCCTCCACAAGGTCCTTGTAACTAGAACACCTGTATGTGTGTAAACAGTTATAAATACAGCCTGAAATGATGCAACAAATGTGAAAAATGCACTTGGCTCCCCCCTCTTTTATTAGGCAGATTGTATAAGGGTGTGTTATATGAGTGGGGGGGCCAGAGTGTATAAGGCTGTGTTATATGGGTGGGGGTGCAGAGTGTATAAAGCGGTGTTATATGGGTGGGGGAGCAGAGTGTATAAGGCTGTGTTATATGGGTGGGGGAGCAGAGTGTATAAGGCTGTGTTATATGGGTGGGTGGTATGCAGACTATATAAGTGTGTTATATAGGTGGGGGGAGTGAATCAAAAAGCTAAAGAGACTCAGTAATTGCCCAGATCCTTTACATTAGAGCTGCCACTGACAGAGGAGCAGAGACACGCACAGCCAAGCTGTTTCACACAGCTTAGAGGGAAGTGAGCACAGAACAGCCAATCACAACACAGGGGGCATGTCACAACCAGAGGTTGAACCAAATTCAGGCAGCCAATCACAGAAAATGGGGTGTGGCCTGACCCCGGGCTGCAGAATTAGCTCTAGGCACACACAGATTAGCTAACAGCTGCTATAATAAATGATTTATGTAATACAAACCAATTGCAAAATTGCTTATTTTTACTGACTCCCATCAATACAGATATAATGTTTGTAGCGAGAAAACCCCTGTAAGTTGTGTATACTGGAATACCTCTTTATCTAGTTGGTTAAAAGACCCTGATTTAAGGCAGGGTTTCTAACATGTTAATAACTGATTAGCCTTGTGCCTTACTCCTTATCTCTTTTTGTACAAACTTCTATAAAACTTTCTATGGCCTTTGCCTCAGCAAAGAAAGCAGATTCTCTGGATACTGAAAACCATTTCGGTGTGTTTTGACTCTTCTTTCTCAATCGTGCTTTACTAATTAGAATACCAAAGTGAATCGTTCCAGATGCCGTTACCTCTGACCTTAACTAGTACTATGACACAGTTTTTATAAGTAAAACTAGTGATAAAATGGTGCACATATGCACTATATTTATAAAACACATGCCCATCATTTGTTGAAGGGTTCTTTTAAGAAACATAAAAAAGTTCATGTGCTGCTGATAAGACACAGCAGAGAGGGACATCACCCTCTGGACCAGTTGGTAACTTGTAGCAGATAACCTTACTGCACTAAAAAGGGTCATTCTATAGGTGTCGTCAGCTAGCTACTTTGGGAGAGCCAAATTAACCAACACAGAAACAGGTTGGTTGTGAATCAAAATAGCCCCAGGATCCAAACCCCTGAAGACTTTATTTTAGAGACAAACTGTTACATGATATGGTTTAATGACAAGCCTGCCTTAACCTATGGAAATACAGTGACTTATAGAAATACTTGCATGTGAGCATGGATAATCACTGTTCTACATTAATATTCATACTTCTTACTGGACAGTGTCCAAGACTAATTAAACTTCAAACAAAATACATAAATCCTCTATATGTGTGAAACTATAGAATTTATTTTTATTAATTTGCAGGTGCCCAAACGGTATCAAGGTTATGCTAGCTCAGTTTCCAAAGTTATAATTGCACATCTGTGCTTATCTCAAAACCGCGCATGTGAAAGGAATGTCCCGCCAGTTGTCATACCTAGCTCTAAAGAAATTCAAGGCTTTAATACAGTTCAGTTTTAGTCTGAAAACATCTTAAAGCAACAGGGAGAATAGAATTACGAAAATGGAGTCAAAATGGAGTCATGTTAGGCTTGCTAGGCCTAGCTTTCAACTTAAAACTACACAAGCAAGAGATAAGAACTGCTTTAGCTCTGAAATGAAGCAAAATCATAACAGCATTGTACTTGGTAATATTTTTATTTTTCATTTATCTTTGCCTACATGTTTAAAGCTAATTGATGTGGTGAGAATTCCCTTTTAAAAGTAATTTACCCTCCAAATGCTTTACACAGATTGAATTATCCTCTATTATTATTATTATTATTATTATTATTATTATTATTATTATTATCATCATTATATTATTTAGCACAGTTGACTCTTACTTCAAGCTCTGGGACCAACTTATGCTCTCCTGGGTGGGACAAATAATTTAAATTAAAATGTCAATTCTTTCACAAAATCTTTTTATGTGCCTCCTCACTATTATTGCCCTATAGATATGAAAGATTTATATCAAATTATTTATAATTTAATTTTAAGAAACAAAAACTCTTATATTAAATACAACATAATGTGCTTCCATAAAAGTGTTGGAGGATTGTCAATCCCTAAATACTATCTGAAGGTTTAATTAACACACTTACCCCCAAAGCTAGGGGCCACTTGTTGGTTGTTAGAATCCAACCTAATCTTTCCTTTGACTTTGGCTGCTTAGTACACAACCCTGAGCATTTATTGTTCTTCAATAAAAATCATTTCCCTCTAACCTACCACCTTTTCCTTATCTGGGTATAATACAGACTGGAGAAGTTCTTCTGCTTTGCTTTTGTGGAACAAACTCTCAAAGTTGATCAACCAACACCTCAAAATAGCAAAGTTCACTTGTAAGGCAACTAGAATTCATTTGGCTTCCCAATGACTTTTAGGCAAGCTGTCACCAGAGTTTCTAGAATGATGATATATGAAAAACTATTTGCAATGAAAATGGACAGATTGAATTCCACCGTTAAAGGGGTTGTCTCACTACAAGGATTGCTTTTTATGTTAAAGATCTTGCAAAAACAAGTCACTTTGCAATATAGGATAAAAGGTATTCACCAGCTCACCTGACCAGGAACGCACGGACTTGTTGAGGCAAACGATCAATAGAAATTGAAAAGGAATGTCCAGCGTAATCCAATAGCACCAGTTTATTCATAGATCGGAGATAAAATACATGACCCACAGCAAGAAGCTTACGCGTTTCAGGTCCTATAGACCCTTCAACATAGCATACAAAAACACAACACGTGACATTTATAAAGTTTTTTTTTTTTTTTTAAATGTCACATGTGTTGTGTTTTTGTATGCTAAGATTAAGGGTCTATAGGACCTGAAACGCGTAAGCTCCTTGCTGCGGGTCATGTATTTTATCTCCGATTTATGAATAAACTGGTGCTACTGGATTACACTGGACATTCCTTAATATTTTCTATTGATACTTTGCAATATGTGTCCATTAACAGCGTCCTACCTATTCCTAGATTTCCCCTCTTGTATGGGCTGCATCAGCTCCTCAGGTCGCTAGAGCTACAGACCTGTTAACTTTAAACATGTAGGAAAAGATAAATAAAGATTATTACAAAATACATTGTTGTTCTGTTTGGCTTCCTTTCAGTTCTAGAGAAGTTCTTATCTCCTAGGTTACTGACCAACTACCTCTGCTCTAACAACCCTAGCTGGGATGGTCGGGATAGTGACATCACTCCCTGCTTATCAGTAGCACAGCAGCTTCTTTATGTTTCTTACTGACAAACTTTAACTCTTTAGAGCTTTGTAGCCTTGTACCCTGCTATTTAAACCGTTCCATTACCAATGTTACTCTAACAGGATCAGCTAGGAATAGCAGAGCTGATATGCCAATCACCACTGTAGATCCGCCCACAACCTAACCAGGAATTGGGAGCCTGAAGCTGACTGTGAATAGCAAGCTCTGTGAAATAGCATAGTGAGAACACCCTTTTAAGGCCTATCTAATCTTCTTTTCTATCCATTGTACCCTTTCTTATAGTCTTGAACATCCATTTTATGACCTGCTGTTAAGCACATTTTCTGAACATGTATTTTCATGATTATACGTAGAGGATATTTACTAATTTACAGTGTGACCATTACATGTTTTACACCCTCATGTTTAAAAGTAACTCATGTTCTAGGTTCATGTCCTAGCACTATAGCCAGCTTCTGTATGTTTGTCAATCAAATTTGTAATGAAACTAAAAATGTTATGTTTGCACCAATTTTTACTAAAGAATAAACTGTTCGCAAAGAGACATAGCCTTTGCAGACTGGGCTGCATACATAGCACATCCACATAGACCTACCAGCACACATCTATAAAGGCTATATTCAAAGTACACATATTCTGGAATAAAATAGCTAATGTATGCACATATAATACATACCACTCCTAGGACTGCATACAATGTGAAGGAAACGTTTACTGACGTTGGGTAATTAAGATCTCCTGATGGGCGAAAAGCCTTCTTTAAAAACACTTCATGGAATGATTCAAGAAAAGCTTCTGCTGTGCGATTAGCACAATGAAAAAAACCCACAACTTGAGTGCCTGAAAGAAAAACAATTACATTCCACATACAAATTGTAGATTTAGTATAAAACGACAATCCGTAAATTGGTAAATAAGGTTAGGAACATAAGACAAAATTTTGCCATATGTAACAACCAGTTAAACGAGCTGGAAAGTGGAACCTAGATGCAACCTGTTCCAATGTAAATACATTTAGTGGAGACACTAACATGCAAACATTTGATATACACTACCAGTGAAAAGTTTTAGAATACCTACATTTTTCCAGTTTTTATTCATATTTACACAGTTTAAAATTAAATAACAGAAGTTAAAAAATAATGGATTAAATAAAAATAATGGATTAACTTTGGTTCAACAAGTAAAATCTAGATTTTTGACTCAAAGTACTCAAGTTTAGCAGATAGCTATACACCACTGGGGCATCCCAAACAAGGCCACTAGGGTTTAAGTCTGGAGACTGTGCAGGTTATCCCATTCTTTGAAGCCTACGGGTTTCTTTTTGTCTTCTTGGGTAGTTGTGGCATAACCTAGAGGAGGTATGTTTTGGATCATTTTCTTGCATTAATATGAAACCCTGACCAATTAGGGGTACACCAGAGGGCATTGCATGGCACAACAAAATGCTGTGGCAGTCCTTTGTGTCCAGCATGTCTGTCACCCTGTTCAAGTTGCCAACTCTGGATCCAGTAAGAGAGCCCTAGACCATCATGCTTCCTCTATGTTTGACAGCTGATCTCACATACTGGGGAACCATCATTTACCATCTACTCAATGACGTACTAAAACCCTGCTTGATTTACCAAAAATGACCAACTTTGACTCATCAGTCCATAAGACATTCTTCCACTCTTTAGTAGACCACTGGAGGTGTTGCTTGGCCCAGGAAAGTTTTTTATTTTATATCTAACAATCTTGGCAGTGGCTTTCTTATGAATATACCATCAATGTGTGTGATGGGAACATTCATTTAAACTCTGCTTGAAGTTTCTGAACTGTGAGGCACTGATCACCCAAACTGTTGACTCTCAAAAACTTGGTCTGGCAGACCTCCAGTTTCCAAGTACCTTTTGATGATATATTAAACTGTACTGACTGTCATCTTGGCTTTTTTGGTAAGTTCTGCTAAGAGTTAAAATTGTCTGTTTTTCTTTTTTGTTCACTTCTTTTTTATTGCCATTATGATAGCAGTGTGTTCGGTCCTGAAGAGCAAAACTGTCCAAATCCTGCCCTGGAGAGTGTTGTAATGAAGTTTGGTCCAACACTGGTTATATAGAATTGGGGTATGTCCACACGACAAGTAAAATTTACTAGTCGGATTTTACCTTTAAAGACCAAGTTTTCGACAAGCATTTCATATGGACTTTAGGTCGACTTTTTTGAGTGTATTTACAGTCAGAAAATGAGTCCCATTTATTTCTATTGGGTTCTGAAAGCAGAGCCGTCACAGAGCTGTTTTGGACGAGTTTATTGACATGGAATACAGCGGAAGATTGAACATGTTTCAAGTTTTTTTATTCTTAAAAACTGACCTACGAAAATTTTCTATTGAGGTCAATGGGGATAATTTTACATTCAGTTTTAGATGAGGATTTCAAGTCAGAATTCGAGTGGATTCCCACTTGAAATGCTTGTTGTGTAGACAGATGCATAGGGCTTGTCCCCACGGCATGGTGTTTTGGTCAGTTTTTCAGATGGTTTGCGGTTTTACAAACCTTCTGAAAACCGACATGCAATGCTCCTCCTTAGACTTTAATAGAAAATCCGTGCAGCAGTCCCCACTGCATGGATTTTCCCTCCGGACGGTTTTTACACTGCCGTCGTTCCGAAAAATTAGGAACATGTTCATTCTTCCGTCCGGTCTTCAGGCAGAACATGAACGTGTGGGTGTGAAGAGGGGCAGCTTGAATCCACAAATGGTGGACTAAAGTCGTGACAAAAAAAGACAAAATACAGGTCGGGAAATGCAACTGGTATTTGGTCTTTGCCGTGTAAAAGGGTTTTTGAAAGTAATCCCAAAAATTGGGACGCCTGTGGGAATAGTTTGCATCCAGTTTCAAGCAATAATTTGCTTTCTATGCTGCAGAGCAGCTGTCCTTAATGTCTTTCCTAGAAAAAAAAGCCTTTTGGTTAAAATCAGAAATTAAGGCTAATGTGTTTGAGGTTAAAAATTCACATTATGTTTATCTTTTAACTTACTTTTAAACCCTTGAACGTTTCACATTATTTGCTGTACTAGAACTGCATTATTGTCTTTTGACCAGTAGTATATGGTATTGCTTAGAAATCTATTGTTTGCTGCTGCTTTACTGGTGCACAAGAATTAATTACAGAAATATCTATAAAACTAAAAACAAGTGTAAATTCTGCTAAATTTATTTCTTCAGACATAAACTGTGACACACAATGATCCCAGATAGGCAACCAGTTTAAGTTCACTGGGGGTGCCCTATACCTTTGCTCTGACCTATACCTACCTAACAGACTGGGAGGCCTGTTTACCTACCTACCTACTGGGGGCCCTATTCAGCTACTTACTGGGTGTCCTATATACTGCCGAGCAAAAGGGTAACAATGTTTTGAAGTTTTGACTTTCAGGCTCCATATCTCACCATCCACTTCAGCTTTGAAAGTGAGACTACCCGCTTTTTTTTTTTTTTTAACATATATTTATTAGGTTTCCAAAGGATCCGACAAATAACATAAGCACGGAAATGCAAAAACAGTAATGTCTAAGGTGTGATACATTAAAGTAGTTACAACATGAACAACAGTTTTGTTTAAGGGTTACAAAATAATCAGTATAAAGCAGTGCATCATTAACCCTAGAGGTAGCGAGACAAAACTTGATCAAAATCCAATTTAGAAACCAATTTTCTATTTTAATTCACCCAAAAAATAACCGACATACCTATAGAAAAGACAGACAGACACTTCAATCGCACCAACAGTTAGGGACAAGATGCTGGGGAAGGGCAGGGGAAAAGGGTATCCACCCTCACTTTATAGACAATCATCTTGGTTAACTCATATTTAAATTTGACTTGCAACTATTTAGCATATGCTTAGTTATGCAGATTCTTGTCATGTAACTGCATTGTTAGTGTTTTGGTCCCAGTGGTTGAACAATCTTTTTCTTCTTATATAGTACAGATTACAACCTGTTCTCACATTCTCTAATAGCTCAGTGTGTTATTAGGTTAATTCACAAGCAAAAGGTCACTGGTTTGAATCAAGGAGCAGCCATGAAGAAGAATTCCCAAGAAAAGAGAAACTGCATCATCCAGCTTATCGATATCAGTCTCTCGGCCAAGATAATTGCCAAACTGCATCATGTGAGCATCATGACATTAGAAGAATATGAAATGAAGACAACCTTCACTAAACTTGTCACAACTTCCCCCTCATACATGTCTGCCCCCACCTCCTGTCTCTTTCCCCTCCTTGTAGATTGTAAGCCTCGCGGGTAGGGTCTCTTCCTCTGTCGTGCCAATTGTCATTGTTCATTTATCGTTTATACTCGTTTGACTTATTATTTATGTAACCCTCGATTGTACAGCGCCCGAATCAATGGCCTTTAAAATAAATAAAATAGTAATAATAATAATAATAAAAGTCCAGTTGCAAGTCTGTTGGAGTATGCCTTTACCAGCTTTGCACATCTAGAGGCTGGAATATTTGTTTATTCTTCTGCTCAAACAGAGTTTGACTGTGCAATTTTGCCACATGACTAGGCTTTGATTTAAATCATTTCATTGTAGCTTTGGTTATTATGTTTAGGGTAGTTGTCCTGTTGGAAGGTGAACCTATGCCACAGTCTCAAGTCTTTTACAGCCTCTAACAGGTTTTCCTCCAGGATTGGCTTGTATTTCGATCCGTCCATTTTCCCATCAACTCTGACCAGCTTCCCAGTCCCTGCTGAAGCAAAGCATCCCCACAGCATGATGCTGCCACCACCATGTGTCTGTAACACATTCAATTTCGCATTTAGGCTCAAAAGTTCCATTTTGGTCTCATCTGATCAGAGCACCTTCTTCCACATTCTTTCTGCATCCCATGCCTAGCTTTTAACAAACAGGACTTTTTATGGCTTGCTTTCAAAAATGACTTTCTTCTTGCTACTCTTCCATAAAGGCTAGATTTGTGGAGTACATGACTAATAGTTGTGGACAGATTCTCCCACCTGAAGTCCCCCCAGATTGAACCTGGGCCTCTTGGCTGCTTCTCTAATTAGTGATCCCCTTGTCTGGGCTGTCAGTTTAGTTGGACAGTCATGTCTTGGTAGGTTAGCAGTGGTGCCATTCTCCTTCAATTTACTGATATTGGATTGAATAGGATTGAATGCTCTGTGAGATGTTCAGAGCCTGGGCTATTTTTTTTAACCTAACCCTGCGATACACTTTATCCCTGAGCTGTCTGGTGTGTTTCTTGGTTTTCATGATGCTGTTTGTTAACTTACACACAGATGTACTCTATTTACTAATTAGGTGGCTTGTAAAGGCAATTGGTCACACTAGATTTTATTTAAGGTGTGCAGAGGGCTGAATACATATGCACATAATACTTCTAAATTTTTAATTTGCAAAAATTTAGAAAAGCATGTTGTATTTTCTTTATACTTCACAAATACTTACTACTTTGTGTTGCTCTATCAAATAAAATACATTTAAATTTGATTTGTGGCTGCAATGTTTAAAAAAATAAGGAAAAAATAAGGAACAGTTAAAGTGTTACATTTGCAACTCATGTGTGACAAGAAAGCTACAAACATCAGATTTTGAGCCAGTTAATGGGGAGTACAAAACAAAACATGTTGTACCATACACTTTTAATAGGAATCAATTTTCGTATACCAAAATACCCACTTATTAATTCAAAACACCCCCATTTTACAAATAGAAAAAAAAACTATTTAACATAATTGGTATTGCCAAGTTTGTTTAAATCCAATCTATTGATATATAACCTTATTTATCCCCCATGGTGAACATCATAAATAACAAAACTGCATTTTTCTTGGTCGCTTCGCCGTTCCAAAAAATTGGAATAAAAAGTGGTCAAAAAGTCCCATGTATCCAAGAATGGTACCAATGAAAGCTATACTCACACAGTTCTATAGACAGAATATAAAGCTATTGCTTGGTGATACAAAGAACATTTTTTTCTATAAAAAGTTTTGATTTTTTTCAGAAGTAGTAAAAAATAGCAAAAATATCAATTTTGTATCTCCAGAGTCATACTTACCTGCAAAATAAGGTTAACTTGTTATTTATATGCACATGAACAAAGACCCAAAAAGTGTCTGCATTCTGCCTAGATATGGGGTGCAGCCTGAAGAGGTCTTTTCTCTAAACTAAATAACCCTAACTTTTATTACTATCGCCAGGCATTTGAAATTCCTATGCATAGAAGGAGAGGCGCCATTTGTCTTATTTGTCCAGGGCACCTAAATACCTAGGCCCTGAACAGTATCATTATTCTCTACAACTGTAAAATATATTCTTCAACCTCATCAATTGCTTAGTAACTGACATTTTGTTATAGCTATGTATTATAAAAATCTATACAACATTACATATTCATTAGATGTCTGGAGTCTGACTGGATACATAACAGGAATACAAATATTAAAAGGTAAAGCATGCATTATATTTACTTCCTGAGTGGGAGGTAAGTGAAGCTGGATTTAGAATGTTAGAACAGAAAATTTAAATCATAGCAGATAACTCTAAAATCTAGTAACCATCAAGATGGTGTAATTATTTGCCACAGATAAAGTTGCCAAAAAGTCTATGTATCTTGTGTGAAGATTAGATGCAGACTTTCTTGAATATCACTCATTGCTTTGTTTTGCACAGCAGTTTATTCACTTATCCTCTACTGCAGTATACCTCCAACTGATTCATATGGAATATCTGTAAGGGGTTGTTGGTAGCTCCACAACCTCTAAAGAGATCCATTGTGGGGAGACATGGCTCTGCTAGTTAATCATTTTTAAACAGAACAGTTGACCAATATAAATTTGTGTAAGCTGCAGGCCCACTGGAATATTATTTTAAATATAGTGATTTATACAGTACAGCAACAATAGATAAAATTATTGTGTAATCTGTGATGAGAGCACACTTGGGAGACTGTCAGGGACTGAACATGGGGCGTGGAAAACTGTAAGTTTACGTGTGTCTTTAAAAACTATTTTTTTCAGTTCTTTTATGATGACATTCATAACATTTTATTGATTTAGCAATAAAATTAATTGGAAATGGGCATTGCAGCACTTAGTGGCTAATTTATAGTAAAAAAAATGCACTAGAAATGTCTGTACCTTAAAGAGGTGTTCTGATCACCTTATTTCAGGGTCCGCGTTCTCCTGATTAATTTCTATGGGAGCTCTAAATATAGCCAAGCACACTCGCTTCACTAAATTTGGAACTCTTATAGAAATGAATGGAGAGAACTGCACAAGCATGGCCAACTCTCCCTTCTCTGCAACCAGCTGTCACGACCCACATGTCGGGCCGTGGGCGCACTCGCTCCAACTTACTTAGCCACGCTCATGACTGTGTCTCTGCTTCCCGGCGCGTGTGTCCCCGCTTCCAGGGCGCGCGCACGCCGGCACTGTTAAATATAAAGGGCCAGCGCACCGGTAAATTCCATTGCCAGTCGCAGTCCCTATTTAAAGCCTGCCCCTTCCTGTGCCCAGCACCGGATCTTTAGTGCATTAGCCTACTGAGAAAGCGCTCCTGAAGTCTTGTTCTGATTACCGTGTACTGTACCATTTGTCTCCGTCCCTCTACCACGAATCTTGCCGCCTGCCCTGACCTTCCTGCTTGTGCTCGACCACGAACCTTGCCGCCTGTCCTGACCTTCCTGCCTGTCCCCGACTATGAGCCTGCCTTACGATTTTGTACCTCGCTACACCTCGGCTACCTCCGCAAGCAAGTCACGTCAGTGGAAGCGACCTGGTAGACTCCCGCTGAAGCAAGTCCATCCCGCTTTGCGGCGGGCTCTGGTGAAAACCGGGACCTACTTAGATTCCGCTCCCTGGCGTGACTTACGCCATCGCTTGCGGTGGTCCAGAGGATCCACTACCATTGCCCGTGACACCAGCTTTTAATGAGCCAGCCACATAGCTGGAATTAAGGTGTTTAATGACCAGGCAATAAACTCTAGGACCACATTAAAAAAAAATAATGCTCCAGGGACCACATTAAAAAAAAACTATACTCACCTGTCCCTAGTCCTCAGTTCCAGTGCTGCGTCCCTCTGCTCTTCTGTTTACAACCTCTATTTCCGGCATGTCATTGCTGCAGCCAGTCAGCCTCTGGTTTACACCTCCATTCAGAGCTGTTCACTTATGAACGGTGATATAAGTAAAGGCACGTGACCGCTGCAACCATTCAAAGGCTACAGCAGTGACGTGCCCGTTTAGAAGCAGAATGAAAACAGAAGAATGGTGAGATGCAGCGCTGGAACAGAGGAAGGTTGGGAGGTGAGTATAGTTTGTTTTTTTTAATGTGGCCCCAAAAGCATTTTGGGTTTTTTATGACATGGACATACCCACTTCTTGCATTGCCAACTGCTGTTTGAAGCAATCAGAAGTGCTGTATACTGAACCAGCAGAGCCACAGTGGAAGCCAGAGGCAGGAGCAGGAAGAGTATGAGTATTCTCATACATATTTAAAGTACACAGTTTGTAAGACTGAAAAAGACAGACGTCCTTCTTGACTCCAATCTGGCAATGAGAATAAATTCCTGGATCAACGACCCTTCACCAGAATCACCAGAATCCTAGTCAATATAACTTATAATATTTCCAGGTGGGACAAAATGTGAAAAAAGTACTTGTGCCATGTTTGCAGGTTTTTTTGTTTTTAGGCCTTTCACTCTCCAGTATAAATTATGTGTTTTCTGTATTCTGCAGGTAAATACAACTCCGGCAACATCAAATATGTAGGATTTTCGGTATGTTTTGGTACCGTAAAAAAAAATCCAAACATTTTCAATTTCTGAAATGTTGGCAATTTTCTGCAACCAATAACTTTTTTGTACTAAACCTATAGACTTAAGTGAGGGAGCATCTTTTGTTTGCTGAAGTGTACTTTTTCTTGATACCAATGTGATCAATTTTATTCCAATTCGTAGAGGATGACAAAGAAACCCACAACTTGAAATTATTCTTTTACGGTGTTCAGCGTATTGGAGACATTAAGCTATATGTTAATAGATCAGACTTTTTTGGCTGTGGTGATACCAAATATGTGTAACATTTTTATTTATTTATTTTTTTATTTGTAAAAAGGCAAGAGGGGGGTGATTTGAACTTTTAATTTTTTTTTTTTTTTACACATTCTAAACATTTTTTTTTTTACTTTGAGTCCCCCTAGGGTACGACACCACAAGGGGGCGATATCGTTTATACAGCCTAATGCATTGTAATACAATGCATTAGGGTGTACAAAGATGGTGGTTTTACTACTTCCTGCCTTGTTAACCAATCAGAACTCCGAACGGAGTGAGGAACAGTGCGCAGCACCGTTTGTCATTCATTTAGATGCCACAGCATCTAAAGGGTTAAACAGCTCGGGATGGCGCCAGCACCCGCGATTCCACTACAAAGCCCCTTAGCAACCATGGGATGTACTCATACATCCAAAAGTCACAGTATAATACATTGGGAGACTGCATAAATGATAAGACAACCACTCACATGCCTTCTATGTATGAGGGGGGTGGTTGCTGGTATAAAGATTGCATACAGATAAGGTGATACAAATGGTGTATTATGCTGTGGCTTTTTTGTATACTGGTGTGAACTGGTACTTATTTAATATGCAATTTTTTTGCGGCTTCCCAGTATATTCTATGATATGATGAATGACACCATTAGAAAGTACATCTTGTCCCGCAAAATAAAGCCCTCACGTGTCTATGTAGATGAATAAATAAAAAGTTATGGCTCTGGGAAGGCGGTGAGGGAAAAACGAACGTGAAAAAAAAAATAGACATCAGATTTAAGGGGTTAACAAATTGCCAAAGGGCAAATAGTTACCACATTTTCCCACATAACATTACATTTTTTATAGTTATATTCCAAAACCAATCATCTATTAAAACAGAACTTTTAACCTAGGATCCTATTTTCTACAGCATCTGAGATTAAAAATTATGTTTTAATACATGACTGATTTTAGACTATAACTATATAAAGTGGGGTAATAGTAATTATTTTCCATTTGGCAATTTGCTAATAGTACTGTAATAAATCTGGCACATTTTTAGACAGCAATAGTAAGTGTGGGTCATTGCATATAAAGTACATGACCCAAGGAAGCTCCTGTCTTCAACAAAGAAAGTGATTTCCAGCTTCCTGCAGCTCTTTTTGACTGTTACACATAAGGACTTGCTTTATCTGTATTTGTTATCCTCATCAGCTTTTCTTAATAGTCATCAATTCAAAAGAGCCTTTCAATGGCAAATATTAAGATATTCACATGAAATGGTTAATATTAGTTATAGTGATCTCTGGCTATACTATGGTTACAAATTTAGGGTGTATCCTCTTCTAGATTTATGGCCATTTTGTATGTTACGCATAGAGAGATTTTCTTTCAAAGCAAAGATGTATCAAAGGCAATGATCTACATTTACTAAGGAGTTTACACCATTTTTATTTTTGTAAAGTGTGCCAAAAATTAAAAAATGATCAGGTGACAAATTAGCTAAAAAAAAATTAGACTATTGTCACCTGATAAATTTATAAATTGACTAAAAAATTGGTTTGATCTCAAAGGAGACGTTGTTTTACTAAACAGTGTATTAAGAGGTAAGTTTTAAAATGGTACAACTTTTGGTGCCTTTTTTAAGCCTGTAGCAGACATAGATTTACTCACAGAAAAAAGCGATAATAATAGGAATATAGAAAACCGTCTCACAGATCAAAAGAAAAATTCCTAAAACAATAATCTTTAATAGATATGCATTAAAATAATTATCCTTTATACATAAAAATGGCCTCACACATATAGCCACTATACAAATATGCAACTGTATATGTATAAAGTACCCGGTGTATATCAGTACCTAGATACAAAAGCAAGTGGACAATGTCTAGCTAATCACAGCAAAAAAGACATTGTACCAAATACCTATTAGCAGGGAGAAGTGCCCCTATAAGAGGGAGGAAAATATGGTCAAAAATGTGGTCAAAAACTCACGGTTCTGAAGACCTTGTCACAGTAGACTCCGTTGCCCCATTGGACCAGTATATACCATATAATAGAAAAAGCACTATCGCTATCACTATACTAGTCCTATCCAGATAGAGCACTCGCCCCGAAAAGGGCGACCCCACCTCTCGGCGACTCACCCTAACTAACTAAATTATACAGTAACAAACATAAAGAACACAGACATAAGTCCCGACGCGTTTCCCCAAGATATGGTTCATCAGGGGATAATAATTATACATCTGTGATGAGAGATGATGATGGTCCAAGTGATGGCATGATGACATAGATTTACTCTTCCAGATGCATCATATTTATTAAGATAAATGACAAAAAGATGGACACAAACCCCTCCAACTGTCTCCTTTTCTTAGTCTACCATACCTACATGTGGCTATGTTTGTGTAGGTGTCACCCTCACATCTTTCTTATACGGCCTTATGTGATGAGTTGAATGGCACCATTTAATGTACCATATAATGTTTTGAGACCCCCCAAAAATGTGTGGAGTGGAATAATAAAGAAAAGAAAAAAATATTGTGCCATTATTTTGTATCAGTTCAAAGTGCAGTATAAACTTCATCTTAACTTTATTTTGTGAATCAGAACAATAATGCTGACACCAAATTTATTTATTTTATGTGCTTCTAATTAAAAAAAAAAAAAAATTACTTAGCATTGCCATAGTCCGAGACATTACTTGTTTTGTTTTAATGCATGGAAGTGTTTGAGAGTTTGTTTATTGGAATGCAAGCTATAGTTTTTATTGGTACTGTGTCTGGGGTGCGTTTGATTTTTATTTTTTTTTTCAATAACATTTTTTCGGGGAGACAAAAAATAAAAAACGCAATTATCGTAAAAGGTAGTTTTAATTTTGAGTTTTCACCATGTGCAATAAATAATTTTAGATTTTTGAGTTTTGGACTTTTATAATTGGGACAATGCCAGTATATTTTTTTTAATTTTTTTTTAAATTTTACTTTCTTTTAGTCCCCACCAGATGCTTGATCACTTGCGCATTGCAATATATTGTTATTTTACTCCTCTCCTATTAGATGCAGAAGTAATAAAAATAATAACTCTGAAAGCGTGGGGGCCTTTACTAAGTCCCTGGCTGCAAAGCCAATCATTTAGCACTCCACAGGGTGAAAGGAACATCAAGTGACAGAATGACGGCACCCCATCTAACAGCTTAGATGTTGTGGTCGCACTGATGGCATATGTTCACTGTAATTATCAGACAGCACCCGATGTGATGACTCACATGTATATCCTATATCGTTTAGGGATTAATCACATCACGCAGGACATTTTGCCCCTTTTGTTGTATAATGACAGAAAAATGGTGCATCAAAGAAATACAAGGTATGCTACATAAGCCTTTATTTTTTTTAGGCTAAGTCTACACAGCAGAGAAATACCGATGAATTTTCGGTGGATTCAGTACTTTGAATCCACTGAAAATCCAATGGTACACTGTGCTGCATAGACAGCAATAAAAAATCCATGCTGTAGTCTACACAGTACGGATTTTTTACCGTCGCGTTTAAAATCTGGTGGGATAAACATGTTGTACATTCCACAGGATTCCGCTAGATTCCCGTAAATTCAATTGAACGGGGTTGACGGCAAATCTGAAAACCAACCGTGGCTTTTACGCAAATCCGCTCCAAAAACCACGGTCCAGCAATTGTCAAAATGCTGTTGGATTTGGGATGGCATTTTGACATTTGCTGTGTAGACCTAGCCTTAAACACATGCTGAAGTAGCATGTATCTAAAAAAATAGTTATCTCATACAGACATTGACTATTTCTGCATAAAAACCTGAAATTACTTTAAAATGTTCAAATCTAAAATTGATGTTGGAGAAAAAACAGAAGAGACACAATCATCAAAATATTTTATTAAACTGCATACTCCAACTGCTAAACACAATGAAGGATAAAAGCATATCTATGGCTGAGGCCCCCACCAATCCTTCAAATGTAGGGGCTGCATAGATTGTTAGCACACCATAGTCCTGAAGCTCAACCTTGAGTTTCTCATGTTAAGCCAATCACACCAAAAGGGGCACGTTGGTTAAGTGATTGGTAGAGGGCTCAGTTCATTTAAACTCCACCATTCAGGTAATTGTACCATATCTTATATGCAAGTTATAATGTATCTGGAAAATCATGTTAGGCAGCAAACCAGCACATTTCATTGTACTCACACCTTTAAAGGGACACTTCCATCAGAAAGGAGTATTTTTGTTAAAGCCAAAATGATGGTTTCTTCACACTTATCAGGTTATTGCTGATAATATCTACACTTCTCAGACCAAAGTGGACCAGAAAGAAGGACCATCAAGCAATTTTTCTCACTGCTGTGTTATTGAAGCTCACAGAAGGGAAGTCAGGGAGAATAACGTACATATGGAAACTTTAAAAAAGTATTAAAAAAAAAAGCACCCACCCAATAAAAAAAATATAATGGTCATGCATTGCTGTTAATATGTGAAAAGAAAAAAATTGTTGGTTGTGTCCCTTTAAATGCAAAAGTACATAGTCAATCACAAAAATCCATGCAATTGATGTATCTAGCAGCCATCACATTTATATTGTGTTGTAAAAGAGTCTCACCTTGTGATAACAGGACTATAATAATAGGTATGACGATTCCAGTTGTGGTTCCTAATGTCTTTATCCTTGAATTCTGCATGGCTGCAAATGTCTTGTCTTCTTTCACCAGCTATTTCTATGGCATTCCAACCAACGGGGTCATTGACAAACCATATATCTGAACAACAAATCAATGTGACTTTTTTTTATAGTAGAATATTTATTACACATGTGACATACTAGAACATTGCGTAATTTTCTATTTTTTGCTTATAGAAAAAATAGAGATCTAGTAATGAGCTTTACTGAGTCATTTATACTAAAAGCCTTAATCCCTGGAGAAGACAAATAAAGTAGGAAAATCACATCATGAATTTAATTGTTAAACGCAGGCACCAAGGAATTAACGGCAAATTAGTCAGGTCGGAAGAAGCCATAATGCAGCACAAATAATAATTATCTCTAGTAATTAATAGTCTGGGGGACTACACCGTAGTTAAGACAATCCTGAATAAGCATGAACAACTCATTAAAGGGTGACTGACCCCAGCATAGAGATCCGTCATCCAATTTGGTAATGTTTTCATTTTAGAAATACAACACATACTTAGACATATTTTATGTGGCAATCAGTTAATGAAAAATGTTGTTCTATCTTTGTAAAGAAATAGCAGAACTTTTTATTCCCAAAATGTTACAATTTAAACTCCAGTTATTTGTGTACTATTATTCTCATGATCAGCAGAGTTGTTAACGTTGTATCGTTGCTCATTTTGCTTTAGATCTAATCTTCAGGAAGTTAAAACTAATATACTATATTATCATTTGAGCACATTCAAAATAAGGGCCCGTCTACACAGCAAGGATTTATAGTCGTTTTTTCTTATTTTGGATTTGGAATCAGTTTGTAAAACATACCAATATACCTCAATAGAAAATCCGAATTGTAGTCTACACGGCACGGATTTTCTAAGTCTGTATTTAAAAACCTAGAGTATTTCAAAAAACTTGTAACATGCACAGTGTTATGGCAAATTTCTGACAGAAAATGTAATGTTTAATGTCAATGGGCCGGCTGAAACCAAAATCCAACCGCAAAATCCACCCAAAAAAGTGACAAAAACTGATTGTTGAATTCTGTTATAGAATCAGACAAGTATTTTACAATTACTGTAACCCTAAGGACTTTTCCGAGCAGTTGGAAGTACACAATTCTATAGGGAGAAAGTTTACTCACAAGTGAAAAACACCCAAGACAACTGACATTTTCCCAAAAGGTGATGCCTCTAGCAGATTCACCCCAAGGTCAGACCATGCAATGATCAGAGAAGTGGCCAAAAAAAGCAAGAGCTACATCTCAGAGTCTACAGGCCACAGCATGTTAAGTGTTCAAGTTTATGACTGTACAATTAGAAAAAGACTGAGCCACTATGGCATGTCAGGAAGTGTTGTTAAGAGAAAGCCTCTTTATTTTCTAATAAAAAAATTATAACAGCTTGGCTTAAGTTGCATCTGAACAAACCACTAGGAACAATGTCCTTAGGAGACCATAGTGGAAATGCTCTGTGTCATATTTGGCAAAAAACAAACACAGCATATCTGTTAGAGATGTACAACCAGGGAGGATAGGTAAGGGAGACAGTGAGCTTTAGCACTAAGTCAGCCCAGCTGTCCCCACCTTCTTGCTGACCCGACCCTAAGTAGTCGGCGACAACTTGCCGGCATTCCCTGCTTACATCAAAGTGTACACAGAGACAAAACGAGGTGAACAACCACAGAAGAAATGTTGTACGGAAAAGAGTCAGAACCAAGCGGGGAAATGCAGTACCAAATCATCAAGAAACAGAGTGTCAGAAGAGAAAGCCAGAGCTCGGAAATCCACAATAAACAATTCACAGTAACACCAGCTAAGTACAAACAAAACTTATAACAAGCACAGGTTGGAGGGCAAATCGTATCCTTATGAGAATTCAGAGTACTGGCCCAGTGTAACGGTCCCGGTCGTAGAAGTGGATCCACTGGACCACCGCAAGCGATGGTATTAGACACACCAGGGAGCGGAGTCTAAGTAGTTCCCGGTTTTCACCAGAGCCCGCCGCAAAGCGCGATGGACTTGCTGCGGCGGGAGTCTACCAGGTCGCTACCCCTGACACGACTTCCTTGCGGTGGCAGCCGAGGTATAGTGTGGTACAGCATCGTAAGGCAGGCTCGTAGTCGAGGACAGGCGGCAGAGGTTTGTGGTCGAGGACAGGCAGGAAGGTCAGGGCAGGCGGCAGAGGTTCGTGGTCAGGAGACGGAGGCAAACGGTACGGTACACGGAAGATCAGAACAAGACTTCAGGACATGCTTTCTCTATAGGCAAAGTCACTAAAGATCCGTCAGGGAGTGGGCGGAAGCGCCCAGGTAATACAGAGGCAGTGCCCGGTAATTAGCCAATTACCGGCGCGCTGGCCCTTTAAATTTCACAGAGCCGACGTGCGCGCGCCCTAAAGCACGGGGACGCGCACGCCGAGCAGCAGGAGACTGCTGACAGACTGGAGCGCGGCCAGGTGAGTAAAGGCGCGCAGGGGGACGAGTGCGCCCGTCGCCCGATACCCAGTAGCGGGGGCACCGACAGAGATGCGACGGCGCCCACAGCCCACAGTCCATTCGCAACACCCAGGATGCGATTGGACCAGCCCTCTGACATCCAGATTACACAGATCACAGACTAGTAAGAATGGAATCAGTGGTGAAGGAGCTGTCAAACTTGTAGCCTTCTTTCAAGTTGTATCCAAGCTTTTTAAACCTTGGACCAAAACGTAAAACCATAGAATTCAAAAAGAATGTATTTTATTTTTCTTATGACTGTATACCTTCTAAATTAGCTTGTAATGGAGACAACGTTTATACATACAGTTTAAACCAGAAGTTTACATACACTATATAAGAAGACACATGCATGTTTTTCTCACTATCTGACATGAAATCAGAATAAACCTTACCCGTTTTAGGTCAATTAGGATTAACACAATTATTTATATTTACCAAATAATAAGAGAGAGAATATACACTCACCGGCCACTTTATTAGGTACACCATGCTAGTAATGGGTTGACCCCCTTTTGCCTTCAGAACTGCCTCAATTCTTCGTGGCATAGATTCCACAAGGTGTTGCAACGATGCTCAATTGGTACCAAGGGGCCCAAAGAGTGCCAAGAAAATATTCCCCACACCATGACACCACCACCACCAGCCTGAACCGTTGATACAAGGCAGGATGGATCCATGCTTTCATGTTGTTGACGCCAAATTCTGACCCTACCATCCGAATGTCGCAGCAGAAATCGAGACTCATCAGACCAGGCAACGTTTTTCCAATCTTCTACTGTCCAATTTTCGATGAGCTTGGGCAAATTGGAGCCTCAGTTTCCTGTTCTTAGCTGAAAAGAGTGGCACCCGGTGTGGTCTTCTGCTGCTGTAGCCCATCTGCCTCAAAGTTCGCCGTACTGTGCGTTCAGAGATGCTCTTCTGCCTACCTTGGTTGTAACGGGTGGCTATTTGAGTCACTGTTGCCTTTCTATCAGCTCGAACCAGTCTGCCCATTCTCCTTTGACCTCTGGCATCAACAAGGCATTTCCGCCCACAGGACTGCCGCTCACTGATGTTTTTTCTTTTTCGGACCATTCTCTGTAAACCCTAGAGAATGTTGTGCGTGAAAATCCCAGGAGATCAGCAGTTTCTGAAATACTCAGACCAGCCCTTCTGTCACCAACAACCATGCCACGTTCAAAGGCACTCAAATCACCTTTCTTCCCCATACTGATGCTCGGTTTGAACTGCAGGAGATTGTCTTGACCATGTCTACATGCCTAAATGCACTGAGTTGCCGCCATGTATTGGCTGATTAGAAATTAAGTGTTAACGAGCAGTTAGACAGGTGTACCTAATAAAGTGGCCGGTGAGTGTATAATGGAAATATACAGTGCACCGTAATTTACAATTTTGTTTTACAATAAAAAAAAACTGCACAAATGTTTTGTTAAACTCCCTCTTTGTGTCTCACATTTTCCAATCAACTCATATAATCCACATGCACTTTACATTATATATAAGTGTGTTAAATACCAGTGCCAATGTTTGTAAACGGCAGAAGGAAGAAAAGGGGATTTCTGCTCACACCCTTGCTGTGACATCACTGCGCTCATCTAAAATACTAAATTCCATGTGCATGAACCATCATATCTGGGATAGGTTGTTTTACTTATAACCTATCCAAGTATGTTGATGTTCATCCACAACTTTTAGTTAAAAGGCTGCCGCCATACTTGAAGGATACTACACATATCCTATGTGAATTGGATAAAATAATGTGGAAAGGGGGGCGTGGCCGGGCTCTGACTGAGATGGCTGCGTGAGTGAGCTGCTCTCTCACAGGATCGTAGATCTAGGGGGCTAGATCGCATTAGTCCCGGCAATTACTTGCGGAGGAGCAACCCGACGCTAGCGAAATCGGCAGGGATCCTCTTGGACCCACCACATCGCCCTAATTCCGTGCACGGACTTACCGGAGACGTGGGGAGTGCTGCGGCCTACTCCGGCAATACAGCAGAGGACGGCGCTCAGAACGGGTCTGCGCGCATTAACGCAGGCCACTGTTCTTATCCCGGAGGCGGCAGGGGACTCCCCGTGGCTTACCTTGCCTTTTCAGAGGAGCTGAATTCACTCCGGAATCTACGACGCCACAGTCGCGGGGACACGGAGGAACGGCTCGCCGCTTTGATGCGGAGAGTGACCGAGACGCCCGCAGACCTCGTCGCGCCAGAACTGTGAGTACAGCGACCCTGGCTAGGGCCCGCCGCGGAGCTGTAAAGAGACCCCATAGTCGGAGCGGCTCTTCTGGTAGCCATCAGACCACCCTACAGCGTTTCCTGGGGCCAGCACGGGCTATGGAGCGGCCATTACACACTGTCACACCACGTGGTGCAGCGCGGGAGTCGCCGCCATTTCCTCACTCACTCCGTGCTGACTGTGACTCCGGCACTGATCTGGGATCACGGACGGTCAGCTCTCCTATAACTGATCCTCCAGTAATAAGGTACACCAGGAATTTGGCCCAACAGCCCTTCCAATAATATTCCAGCGGCGGTGGGAGGAGCATACCATAAGAGGGAAAAGCAGGCTGCTGAGTCACAATAAACATCTAGTATAGATTCCTTGCCTGCAGGGGCTGATAAGCAACTCGACCTACTGGGATCTCTCAATCAGCACGGTACACTTGTTGCTAAGACCGATCCCACAGGGCATAACCAGCTTTATTTCCGCTTTGGCCTGGATAACGTCTTAGATCGGTGGACCCTAGGCCAGAGACATATACCACCTGAATACCTGTCGGGCCGTCTAACATATCTGGGGATAGGAATCAGAGGCTAACTCTCTCCCCGAAATTATTGTGCATCCCTGATCACTCACCCTTATATAGTAGAGTTTCCTACAATATAAACACAATGCCAAGGCCTCCAAACCCCAAAGCTAGAAAATCAGGCCCTGGAATGACCAACGCCGCCCGGCAATGGACTGACCCGCATGATGACCTGGGAGACCTCCGTCCTCGTACTCAACCTATGCAAACCCTACGAGAGGCTCGTTGGCATTCATCCTCAGAGTCGTTAGTAGACGATATCCCCAAAGGGATGAACAAACCTTTCTCCCAGCAAAAAATGGAAGAATACCTAAGGCCATTTTCCCTACCAAAAATGACCTTAAAGAATCTAGTTCCGACGGAGCTCAAGGGCATGCAGTGTGAAGATCTCGCTGGTTAGGCAGGATCTCAAAGCCATGGTAAATAGAGTGGAGGATCTTGAGAAAGCCCCATGACGATTACTAGGAAATTATGGCTCTGATGGCATTCTCAATGGTTTCACAGACCCAGGTCCTTGAGGGACACGTCTAAATACTTGAGGTTTGGACAATTCGTGGCAGGAGACCACAATATTGAGTGAGAGGGTCTGCAGAGGGCCAAAGGACAGAGGGATTAGTTCAAACTAACGCTATCTTCAAACAATATCCTGGAGGAAATCCTTAATAAAGAGATCAAAAATGGATATGGGGACACAGAGCTCTGAAACCAAAGACGGCCTCTTCGGCTCCAAGAGACGTAATATGCTGCATACAAGATTTTAGTCTCAAGGAACGTATCATGGCCAAAGCCAGAACTAGCCACACTATTGAATTCCAAGGGGCGCAACTGCAGCTTTACCTGATTTTCATGATAACTTGCATAAAGTGGTTATTGCCTGAGCCCCTTTGCTTGAACTTAAGCGTCGTAGAGATTAGATATATGTGGGGCTTTCCATTGTGCTTATGCCTCACATGACGGAATAGGACAGCCACCTTGCGTCTAAATGACCTCCAAACCTTATGCTCCACATTTGACATACCTGCGCCAGAAGTCCTGGATTGGGAGAGGGGATCCCCCCCAAACCCTCCTCCCCCGATCTGGCAAACACCGATGACACGGAGACGCAGGGCCTCGGCGGCTATGCACAAGGCCACACCAACATCAAGTCCACATGCCAACACTTGAGACTTTCTTTTTCTTTTTTGCAGAAAGTTTTACTCGTCTTATTCAGACAGAGACTCACGATACTTTACTGTATGGCCAAATATAGTACTCCCATTATTGCCGGGAAGTAAATACTTTTCACTAAGGTGCTATACCAGCACTACAACTTTACTACTAGACCCCACTGCTTTAAAATAGTCCCAACTACTTTAAGTAGTTCCACTTTTTCTGTTTTATTTTCCGTTTTTTTTTAAAATGTTTGTTTCCCCTCTCTCTTCTCTCTTTCTGCCGGCCCAATTGTCTTTGTCTCGGCCTGGTGGGGAGGGGGGGGGGGATGGAAGAGAATGGGATTGATATAAGCTGAACAACGGTCCAGAGAAGTCACCTGTTATGGTCTGCCACTTTTCTTCCCCCGTTGGGGTAATGCTTTGGCTCCTGTGTGGCTGCTTTATTGTAAGCAACCAGGAGATACCGGTCAAGATCTACCACCTCTTTACCGGTGATACCCCAACCCAAGGTCTCTTACCTTGGTACATTTATGCGAGAATTCTCGTTCAGTTTTACATATTCATGTTGAACATTGTTACAGGTTACAATATTGTTATGTCTTCCCCCTCCCTCTTGTGTCTAAGTCAGTCTGCAAGATTTATGTTATATTACAACATCTTCCGCAACAATATAGCAATTTCTGAAATTAAATTAGACCCAAATGGCTAAGCTGGTCTCGTTAAATGTGAAAGGCCTGAATTCCAACCTTAAGCGAAAACTGTTAACTACTGAACTTAAATCTCTTCGCCCAGAAATTGTTTTCTTGCAAGAAACACATTTCAATAAACTGGTGTACTTTCTCTTTTGCTAAAACATCTTTTCCCTCAGGTTATATATGGCCTCACAAGAGCAAAAAAAGGCGGGTGTGGCTATCTTGTTGTCTAATTCATGCCCCCTTTTGGTGACGAAATCATACGCTGACCCCCAGGGAAGATATGTCATTCTACAGGGCACCTACCTTATCACCCTATGCAATATTTATGCGCCCAACTCGTTCCAGATCAAATTTTTTAATAAGGTGTTTCGTAGGCTGTCCACCTTTCCTCCCGCATTGGTACTAATGGGAGGAGACTTTAATGCTGCATTTTCCGAGACTATAGACGTCTTTATATAGGGAAAAATCTGTGGATCCCTCGCAGGTGAGACTGTGCAGAGAATTCCGTCGGCTGATTAGACGATACTCCCTATTTGATTTATGGCGGATACTTCATCCAAGGGAGTGTGCGTTTACATTTTTCTCAACACCCCATAATACACATTCCAGGATAGATTATTTCTTCGGGAATATCCCGGCACTAAGAAAAACAATGGACGCTGCCATAGGCCCTATCACATGGTCCGACCATGCCCCGATAAGCTTAACAATAGATATCAACACAGTTGCCACCCGCAGTTGCCATTGGCGGCTAAATGAAGGACTTCTCAAGAATCCTCAACTAAAAGCACAGATTAGTCAGGCTATTAAAAGTTACTTCACTGCGAATGAGGGAACGGTCTCTTCGGTCATGACGCTATGGGAGGCGCACAAAGCAGTGATTAGGGGGCAGTGTATCTCTCTGGCTACAAGGCTTAAAAAAGATAGACGAGCCCAGATAGATTCCCTACAGACACAACTAACAGCTTTAGAACAGACCCTTCACAGTAATCCAACAAAAACGGCCCTTAGAAAAATAGTGGCCATTCGTGCCCAGCTTAAAGCTCTAGCTATAGGCCACACTGAAAAAATGCTGCTTTTTTCTAGGCAGAAATATTATGAGAAGGGCAACAAAGCCCATTCGCTACTAGCAAAACAACTTAGAGATGACACTCTGCACCATACCGCTCACGCCCTGAGAGACTCCGAAGGCCATACTGTGTTTGACCCTAAGGCAATAGCGCATCTATTCCACTCATACTTCGCAGATTTGTATACGCTCCCGGACACCCTTCCTACTGATCAACACAGGAGAGACCTCACGCTGAATCAGTTTCTCACCTCCTGTCACCTTCCCCAGCTCCCACGAGAAGCAGTGGAGGCCTTGAATGCAGGGATTACTATGGAGGAACTTGAGGAGACCCTTAAGCAACTTCCTAACGGTAAATCACCAGGACCAGATGGTTTTACCTACCTTTACTACCAGGCTTTTCAGGCCGACTTAGTTAAATATCAACTACAACTATACAATGCAATTATGCAGGGGTCCTCGGCTCCTTCTTCATTTCTGCATTCATACATTACCCTGATACCTAAACCGGAGAAAGACCCACTGGAGGTGTCCAACTATAGACCCATAGCCCTACTAAACGCCGATCTTAAAATATTCACTAAGTTGTTAGCGAATAGGTTATCGATGTGGCTACCACAAATCATACACAAAGATCAGGTGGGCTTCGTGCAAAATCGTCAGGGAGGGGACAATACGCGTAGAGTCATAGATCTCATAGATATTATTAACAAACAGGGCAAAACAGCGCTGATATTAGGGCTAGATGCAGAAAAAGCCTTTGATCGGCTAAATTGGACATACATGTTTTCAGTTTTAAAACACTTTGGGATCACTGGCCCCTTCCTTCAGGCTTTACATCAACTTTACTCGGCCCCGACCGCCATGATTAAGATGCCGCACTCTACATCACCACTGATTAACATAGCTAATGGCACACGTCAGGGCTGCCCGCTATCTCCACTCATATTTGTAATGTGTGTGGAGCCACTGGCGGCGGCCATACGACTAAACTCCTCTATCCAGGGGGTAAGGGTTGGAGACCGCGAATTTAAATTATCGCTGTTCGCCGATGATATACTACTGACTCTATCTAATCCCCACATTACCCTTCCAAACTTGCACGCTCTCTTGGATGAATTTCGTAACCTTTCTGGATACAAGATCAATAGGGCAAAAACGGAAGCTCTTCCACTGGGTATACCTGGGGAACAACTTATACATCTCAAATCCAATTTCCATTATAAATGGAAAGAAATCTCCTTAAGGTACCTGGGGGTTCATATAACTAAAACCTATTCATCCCTATATAGTCAGAACTTCCCTAGGCTGTTTTTGGAGATACAGAATCTGATGCAAAAATGGAAGTCACTGCCCCTCTCTTTATTAGGGAGAATAGCTGCCATAAAAATGACACTACTTCCTAAGATTTTATATCTCTTTGAGACATTACCGGTAGCGGTTCCTCTCGGGGAGTTGCGGAAGCTGCAGGCCCTTTTTCTTCGGTTTATATGGAACTTTAAAAGGCACAGAGTAGCCAAATCAGTAATGCAGGCAAGCAAATATACTGGAGGCCTAGCAGTCCCTGATTTGCTCAAATACTACTGGGCTACCCACCTGAGAAGGATACCTGCTTGGTCCACCCTTTATGCGTTCTCGAGATGGGCCGAAATTGAAAAATTATGGCTACAGCCAACCCACCCTAATTCTCTCCTGTGGTCACCAACTCCAATTAACGTGGATACCGCACTGCTGGGTCCAATGTCCCTTACAAGGGAAATATGGAGGAAATGTAGGTATAAATTTAAATTATGTTCTGAAGCATCAGGAATGGTCTCCTTTCTTTTCAATCCTCTGATGCCGACTGGGCTAGCTGACATTCAGATGAGACCATGGTTTGATAATAAACTTTTCCGCCTTGCTGATTTGATTGACTATAGGACACTGAAAATACTTCCTTTCCACTTCCTTAGGGAAAAATTCAATCTGCCGTCCAATTGCTACTACAGTTACTTACAAATTAAACATCTCATGCAAACTCTCTTTCGCTCAGACAAGGTATCTATACCTACAGGGTTCGAGCGCTTATGTAAACTAAATGTCTCAACCAGAGGGCTTATCTCAAGCATTTATAATATGCTGTTGTGTCCGGACCCTGAAGCCCCTATACACCATAACTATATGCACACCTGGGAGACTTATCTAGGCGAAAGTATTCCTCTAGACACTTGGAAAATTATCTGGAGGAATGCTGCCAAGACATCTACATGTAGTAATTATAAAGAAAACATTTATAAGATTATAACACTGTGGTATCACACTCCTGCATTGCTCCACAAACTAAACCCGAATATACCTGACACATGCTGGAGATGTTCGGCACCACGTGGACACGTTTACCACATTTCTGGACATGCCCAATGTTAAGAGGGTTTTGGAAACAAGTACGACAGTTAATATATGAGGTCACAGGATTAAAAAGTCCTAATACTCCGTTGTTCTGCCTGTTTAATGTCTTCCCTAAACTAATAAACAAACACAAAATGAGGTTAATAATTTATCTCCTGACAGCGGCAAGATGTTTGATATCAGGACGATGGAAAAATGCGAGCCCTCCAACCTTAGATGACCTAATATCTAGAGTTAGACATGTCAGAACGATGGAGTACTTAACGGCAACACTGAACAACTCCTTGGAAAGGTTTGGGGTCATATGGCGTTTATGGGACTTATATATCATTACCAAAGGCCTATAATCTAGAAAACATACACATTCTTGATTTCTAAACAGAAGTGGTGATGTACAGAGCCTAGTACAATCAGACTGACTTCCCCCCACCCCCACTGTTTTTTCCTGTCTGTCTTGTCTAATGTTATGTATTCAAATTCTGTTACAACAAGCTTATGATGGTTAACAGTCTGTTTTATGACAATTCTTAGCATACAGTCTTGTTAGAACTCCATTGACTACTTGAAAATTTCCTTTGCTCTATTGATATTATGGAATGTACGAACTATCTGTTGACATATTGCTTTATATGTATTGTCTTGATATAATTCCTTTGAATAAAATACACAGTTAAACAAAAAAAAAATTAGTCCACCATAACTTGACCTGCAACTTCCACCTTTACTCCTGAACCGCAACATAAAAGCTGTGACAGGTTATAATATCAATATCAGCTGTGACAGGTTATTTTTTATTTTTTTTTCACCAAGTAGCAAATTCCAGACTCACTAGGAGTCATCCTACAGCACTCAGGAGAGGAAAAAACCCCCTGTGGAGGAAACCTCTAGGGAACCACGGCTGAAGGATCACCCTTCCCTTGAGCTTAAACGGATAATGCCAACACAAGTACTCATCAGTATCATAATAACTGTGTCTGAAACCAGGTATATAATAAAGTCAACATAAAACAATACAATAATACATTCGTCATTGTACAGATCATAGCTAAACACAAGTTTCAGACCATTCATTAAAAATTGGGGTGGGTAGGAGGGACAACGTTCCTTGACTTCTTGGTGAGAGAGAGAGAGAAGGAAGAGAAGACCGGAAGTTATATCTATACCTAAACTCCACCCACCTCACAGTAAACTCTTCCCCATTCACACACTCCTCCCTCTCATATCACAACCACCCCTGCCCATAAACTACACAGACAGGAGCTTAAGCACAATGCAGGGACTACAAGTTGCCCTCCCAAAACCTATCCCCTTTGATCAAAGCTACTTACAATAAATATAACTATGCATACACTGAAACCCTCAGCTTAAATAACTACAGCTATACAGCCAAAACTCCCAGACTGTAAGGGAGCTTTAGGTTCCCCCCTCCCAAAGTCATGGTTCCCTTTCGCTTAGGGCTTCGGGGGGTTCTGATCCGTTCCAAGAATTGACATGTCAATTCTTGGTCCAAAAGACGGAGCAGAATCCCTATAATAAAGTATAGGGTCCATTGTCTAGAGGTCTCCTCGCCCGCGTTCCGTTGATCACTCACACCTCTGTGGTGATATTTAGATCATATGCTTCTAAAACTTGGGCTTTTCAGCGTGGGTGGCCCCTGTACCCCGCTATTGGGCAACCCCGACATCCCAGACTACCTAGCTGTGGCGCTCACCCAGTTACTGGGAACTGGAGCTGCTGCCTCAGTTCTCGACCAGGTGGTCACCCCGGGAGCTCTGAGGGGATACGAAGCAGGGCCGGACTGAGAATAAAAAATCAGCCCTGGCACAAAGCCCCCACCAGCCCACATACAATATCCGCTTAAAAAATTCCCCTTAACCGTGCCTAATATGGTAGATACCTAGTGCGTTACCGGGTATTACTCCTCTCTCTTGCCGTGGAGGATTGATCCCGGACACAAGAACATTTGCTAGACCATCTATTATTATTTGTATGTTCATCAAATGTGTTTGTTTTGAACTATTGAAATCTAATAAAATGTCTTATAACAAAAATTCCCCTTGTTCTCGCACCTTGCCTCTTTCTAAAATAAACTATACTATGAAGCTATTTTCACACGGAGTGTTTTTGATGTGTTTTTGGTGCGTTTTTGTGCAGAGCAGTTAATGCTGTACATTTCTACACAAAAAATGCACTAAAACCGCTCTGTGTGAGAGCTCCCTACACACAAGCAAGAAAGAAACCGTAGTGCAGAGAAACCCCTCATCACAGAGTCAGGTGTGCGCTTTACAATCAGGGACAAGCCCACACTGACACTATACAAGAACCAACATAACCTACAACCCCACCAATCACATCACCATCACATGAACACAGCACTGACTCAACACAGAAGTAAACTTACCCCTGACAGCAGGGACTCACAGGAGACGTCATCTCTGATGGGAGTTGTTCTCTTCTCCTTTTCGTCTCCTTCTGGCCCAAACCTCCATGACATCCCTGATGAGTCGTTCCCTTCCATTTCTTTCTCTGTCCGGTACAGCATGCAATGTCTTCTTCTAGTGGCCACTACTCGTCCCTGTAGAATTTACCACAAATACATCTTAGACTCCTCTCTTTTCCAGCACTTTCCTATCAATTCCCCAAACAGCTATGTTAGACCCTAAAAATTAGAAATTAAAAAAATGTCAGATAAGTGGCATGTAAATAGGTAGACCCCCATTAGGTAGGTAAACAGGGCCTTCCTCCATTAATTTGGTAGGTAGACAGGGCCTACCACTGTAATTAGCCCCCAGTAAACTAGCCAGGTAGCTAGGGCTGCCCCCAGTAACTAGCCAGGTAGCTAGGGCTGCCCCCAGTAACTAGCCAGGTAGCTAGGGTTGCCCCCAGTAATCAGCCATGTAGCTAGGACTGCCCCCAGTAATCAGCCAGGTAGCTAGGGCTGCCCCCAGTAACTAGCCAGGTAGGGCCAGTAATTAGCCAGGTAGGGCCAGTAATTAGCCAGCTAGGGCCAGGGGCAGTAATTAGCCAGCTAGGGCCAGGGGCAGTAATTAGCCAGCTAGGACCAGTATGTAGGCAGTCAGGACCAGTATGTAGGCAGTCAGGATCAGTATGTAGGCAGTCAGGGCCAGTATGTAGGCAGTCAGAGCCAGTATGTAGGCAGTCAGGACCAGTATGTAGGCAGTCAGGACCAGTATGTAGGCAGTCAGGGCCAGTATGTAGGCAGTCAGGGCCAGTATGTAGCCAGGAAGGGCTAGTATGTAGCCAGACAGGGCTAGTATGTAGCCAGGCAGGGCCAGTATATAGACAGGGCCACTTATAGGTAGACAGGTCAGGCATATAGGCAGACAGGGCAGGTATATAGCTAGACAGGGCAGGTATATAGCTAGACAGGGCAGTATATAGCTAGACAGGGCAGGTATACAGGGCAGATATACAGCTAGACAGGGCTGGTATATAGCTAGACAGCTGGTATACAGGTAGACAGGGCAGGTATATAGCTAGACAGGGCAGTATATAGCTAGACAGGGCAGGTATACAGGTAGACAGGGCAGGTATACAGGTAGACAGGGCTGGTATATAGCTAGACAGGGCAGGTATATAGCTAGACAGGGCAGGTATACAGGTAGACAGGGCTGGTATACAGCTAGGCAGGGCAGGTATATAGCTAGGCAGGGCAGGTATACATGTAGCCAGGGCTGGTATATAGCTACGCAGGGCAGGTATAAAGGTAGCCAGGACTGGTATATAGCTAGGCAGAGCAGGTATACAGGTAGCCAGGGCTGGTATATAGCTAGGCAGGGCAGGTATACAGGTAGCCAGGGCTGGTTTATAGCTAGGCAGGGCAGGTAGCCAGGGCTGGTATATAGCTAGGCAGGGCTGGTTTATAGCTAGGCAGGGCAGGTAGCCAGGGCTGGTATATAGCTAGGCAGGGCAGGTAGCCAGGGCTGGTATATAGCTAGGCAGGGCAGGTAGACAGGGCTGGTATATAGCTAGGCAGGACAGGTAGCCAGGGCTGGTATATAGCTAGGCAGGGCAGGTAGCCAGGGCTGGTATATAGCTAGGCAGGGCAGGTAGCCAGGGCTGGTATATAGCTAGGCAGGGCAGGTAGATAGGGCTGGTATATAGCTAGGCAGGACAGGTAGCCAGGGCTGGTATATAGCTAGGCAGGGCAGGTAGCCAAGGCTGGTTTATAGCTAGGCAGGGCAGGTAGCCGGGGCTGGTATATAGCTAGGCAGGGAAGGTAGCCAGGGCTGGTATATAGCTAGGCAGGCCAGGTAGCCAGGGCTGGTGTATAGCTAGGCAGGGCAGGTAGCCAGGGCTGGTGTATAGCTAGGCAGGGCAGGTAGCCAGGGCTGGTGTATAGCTAGGCAGGCAAAATAGATAGGGCTGGTATTTAGCTAGGCAGGACAGGTAGCCAGGGCTGGTGTATAGCTAGGCAGGGCAGGTAGCCAGGGCTGGTGTATAGCTAGGCAGGGCAGGTAGCCAGGGCTGGTATATAGCTAGGCAGGACAGGTAGCCAGGGCTGGTATATAGCTAGGCAGGACAGGTAGACAGGGCTGGTATATAGCTAGGCAGGACAGATGGCCAGGGCTGGTATATAGCTAGGCAGGACAGGTATGAAAAGGGCTGGTGTATAGCTAGGCAGGTCAGGTAGCCAGGGCTGGTATATAGCTAGGCAGGGCAGGTAGCCAAGGCTGGTTTATAGCTAGGCAGGGCAGGTAGCCAGGGCTGGTATATAGCTAGGCAGGGCAGGTAGAAAGGGCTGGTATATAGCTAGGCAGGACAGGTAGACAGGGCTGGTATATAGCTAGGCAGGGCAGGTAGCCAGGGCTGGTTTATAGCTAGGCAGGGCAGGTAGCCAGGGCTGGTATATAGCTAGGCAGGGCAGGTAGCCAGGGCAGTAGTTTTTAAAAAATAAGTAAAAACTATTCTTACCTGATGTCTCTCCTTCCTCTTCTGTCTTCTTCCCCGGAGGCCGCCGGCAGCAGTGTGCGGGACGCGGAGCGGGCGCGCGATGACGTCATCAAGTTGCGCGCCTGCCCCGCGGCCTGCTGTGAGCTGACAGACGGGATCAGTAGATCCCCGCTGGTCAGGCGCGGCTGCTGCTTGCACCGCGCAGTGCAGGCGGCGGCCGTGATGGCTGCATGGCTGGGTCGGTGACCAGGCCGTGCAGCCGTGTGACGAGGGGGGGCCTGTCGGCCCCCTGCCACAGGGGTCCGGTCGCTGATGCGACCATTGCGGCCCTTGTAGCGCGCCACAGACCGGCGCCTGTCCCCTCGGCGGGCGATCCGAGCCGGCCCTGCGGCCCGGACCCCAGCGGCCCGCCGGGCAAATGTCCGGTTTGCCCTATGGCCAGTCCGGGCCTGATACGAAGCACTGGTGGGCGGGACTAACACAGCACAGTTTTCTCGGTTCCACTATTACCAACTGGGCAGTTTCTATTCGAAGTGGAAAAAGCTGTTTGGGGGGCATGGACCCTTAGCCACTTTTGAGTTGTGGTGCCTGGGACGATACTCTGAGAGGCGGACTCTCTCCGGCTTATATAGACTTTTGAATGACGCTAGGGCTGGCGATAAGCTCCCCTTTCAGAGTAGCTGGGAGAGAGTACTCAACCAGCCTTTCTCGAGAGCTGACTGGTCCAGGGTTTTTCAACTGGCCCACAGATCTTCGGTGTCCTCCAGGGCCCATGAGTTAAATTATAAAATTATCACAAGATGGTACCGTGTCCCGCGCTGCTTAATTCTTTCTATCCCTCTGTCCCTGCGGTCTGTTGGCGGTGTAGGAAGGAGAGGGGGACTATGACTCACGTCTGATGGGGTTGCTCGGTCTTACAACCTTTCTGGCAGGGGGTGCTTAGTATGATCCACAAAATCACGGGGATTAGGATCCGGAACTGTCCTGCTTCTGTCCTTCTGTTTGACATTCCACTCCCCACTGCCCTTCTAAAATCCCACCTCCTGGTCTTCCTCCTTTTGGCTGCCAAGATAGTGATCCCCAGACTTTGGCTGTCAACTACCTGCCCAACTATGACGGACTGGATTCGGGAGGTTCATGCGCTCCAGCACTTAGAGGAATTCAGGACTGATTCCCCCTTGCACTGTAGCCAATTCCTGCATATTTGGGAGGACTGGATTTCTTTTTGTGGCTCAGATACTTATTTAACCTGTTCTTGAGGCAGGGACTCTGGTCCTTGCGAAGAATGAGGTGAGGACTTGCGACCTATCACCCCCATCTATCTGTTTTGTAGGGGCGCGTTGTGACCGGTGAGCCAGCTGTTGTGTTATGTTACTTTTTTTCGTGATATTTTGATAACTTAGTTTGGCCTGCACATGAGGTTGTTTCTTTGACATGCCGGTACCTGAGGTGCTGTTGTGGGGGTCCTAGGACGGAGCTGTGGCCCTGGACTCTCGAATGAACCCTGCTGCTGGATAATGTCCCTCCATTTGGTGCCCAAGTTGTAGAGTTGGTAGCTAATGTTGCTATTCTCTCTTTCCATACCCTTGATCACCCCTTTCTCTCTTTTTTCATCTCTTTCTTTTCCCTACTTTCCTTCTGCCCTCCCTCCCCCTTTTTCTTTTTTTTTTCTCTCTTTCCTCCCTTTTTCTTACTTCTTATTCCTTCCTCTGACTCTCACAATATTGGAGGCCATTGTTTTTGCTTTCTTGTGCTACCGTCTAGGAATAATGCTGCCATCTCTTTTTGTAAATGTTCTATTTTAATGATATAATGTGTAACCTCTGTGCAATGTTTTATCCTGTATTTCTCATGATCTCGTTAATAAAAGTGTTTGAATACGTAAAGTATAGGGTACGATTCTGCTGCATCCAACACGGATCCAAACACACACCTGTGTGTTGGATCCGTGTTGGATCCATGTTGGATCTGATCGACGCTACGTTTTTGGATGCGATTTTCGGATCCAACACAGACTTGAAATCGTATCCAAAAATGCCATGTGAACATACCCTTAATGTGCAGCTGCAAACTCTGCATGAAATTTAAAACGGCCATATAGAATTAGATGAGTTAAAGTCTATGGGTGGTTGTCAACTAGTTAAGGATATCCCCTTGCTTATCTTTCCCTTATCCTCTCAGCTGAAAATGAAAAGTGTTAGGGACCCCCAGAGAAAATACACAGATAGGGACAAACAGACAGTGCACCCTAGCACTAAGTCCCTCAAGGCTGTCCCTATCTGCTTGCCAGCCTGACCCTAAGGCCCCGTTCACACGGCTTATTTGCCGACGGATTGGCGCCGTATTCCGCGCCGGATTTGCGCTTCAATACAGCGCCAATCCGTCGGAGTCATTACGGTAATCCACTGCTCTCATTGAGAACAGTGGAATCCGTCGCTCCTCCCCGCTCGGCGAATCCGCCGCGGTGGGAGAAAGTGACATGCACATTATTTACGGCGCGGACGCGCCGTAAACAATGCATTGTCTATGGGGCCGAGAGCGGCGCCCCCGCCGCGCTCCGGCCCCGCCCCGTCCCGCCCCTTATTCACGGCGGATTTGTGCGCTCAATACGGCGCACTAATCCGTCGGGAATAAGCCGTGTGAACACCGCCAAATGGTACAAAAGCGTCAGACAATAAACGCATGTGAAAGAGAGAACAAACCCGCTCACCAGCAATGCTGCTGAGCAGAAGTGGTCTACTTAAGGCCTCGTTCACACGGATTATTCTGCCGCGTATTGGCGCCGTACTGCGCGCCGGATTTGCGCTTCAGTACGGCGCCAATCCGCGGCAGCAATTACGGTAATCCACTGCTCTCATTGAGAACAGTGAAATCCGTCGCTCCACCCCCGTTCGGCGAATCCGCCGCGGGGGGAGAAAGTGACATGCACATTATTTACGGCGCGTACGCGCCGTAAACACTGCATTGTCTATGGGCCGGAGCGGCGCCCCTGCCGCGCTCCGCCCCCCCCCCGTCCCGCCCCTTATTCACGGCGGATTTGTGCGCTCAATACGGCGCACAAATCCGTCGGGAATAAGCCGTGTGAACACGGCCTAAGGGTTGTCAGAATCCCGTTCCAGGCAGTGATTGGACCAACCCTCTGACACCCAGACCACACAGAACGTAGACAGGCCAGACAGGTGAGTGGGGCATCAGCTGTCACTCACCACACTAAAAGATCGATCTGCAGTCCTTCTCTAGGGCTTGCAGAGAACCTGGACTGGTGTGACAAAGCTGTCAATCACCCCCAGTCAGAACAGAATCAGACCGTGTTCAGACAGTGCAGAGAACATGCACAATACAGGTATAAATCATGGCCAAAAGTATAGTCGATGTCGTACCTTACGGACTGAGGACTGCGCTGCAGCCTGAACAGGCACGGTCATGACAAATAGAAGGACATTTTTTACTGTGTTCTCTGCAAGCTTGTGTTTTTGTGATCTTCAGATTTAGAGTTCCACCTGGAAAAAACTATGCAGTGTATGAACTATTGTGTGGATTTCCTTAAATATAATGGGATGTGGAATTCACACAGATTTACATGTCAATTCCATGCCAAAATGTGTGTAAAGTTCCGCTGTGTGAACAGGGTTTATCACGATTGCCAGGTAACTACAAATGTTGCTATGTCTTATTAGACCCAGATCATCTCTGCAGTTAGTACTGGGAGCTACAAAAAATGTTATGTAAAATGTTAATTTCGCATCCCCAAAATATTGTAGTAAAAAGTTATCAAAAAGACAAATGAAGCCCAAAATTGTACCAATAAAAGTTACTATTCAGCCTGCAAAAAATGCAAGCTCACTTAGGTCTATAGGTGGAAAAACTTAAAGGGAATCTGTCGCCATTTTTTTTTTTTTACTTATTAAATCAAGCCCCTGATCCATATTCTTTTCCTCTCAGTCGTTTTTATTTCCTGATTGTAGATTTCTCAATTGCGGGGAAGACATTCTTGCTTGCACTGCTTTAACAGCAGACAGAGATACACTTTACAGCAGCTTCCTGCAAATAGGAGACTTAAGACAGATTTTGTCCCATAGACTTGTATAGGAGAGTTTTCACTGTGAAGGGAGGGAGAAGGGGGGAGCTGTGACATCTCCTCTTGTGACTGGTGGATTCTGTGTTATCTGTACACATTGGTGTCTCCTTTCAGCTTGACCCTGCTGTTACCGATAATGAGCAGACACTGTGAAAAGCTCTCTAAACAGAGCAGAAAGTGTCAGACGATGATTAGGCCTAGTGGCCAAAGTGAAAACTGCAGGACTTAATAATTATTTAAAAAAAATACTGAAAGTGATGGAAAATTTAAAAAAAATAACCGAAAATTCCTAAAAAATGTGTTTAACATAAAAATGTGAGTTAAACAATAAGTCATTTTTTGTTGTCACATTCCCTTAAATAGTGGATGGTCGCAGAAAATTGCACTACAGTGCAAATGTTTTTATCTTTATAAAGTATGAAAACATAATGAAAACCCTACACATTTGGTATCAACACAATTGGACCAACCTGCAGAGTACAAATAACATGTCATTAATACTGTAGACTGAACAAAATAAAAACAAGACCCCCGGGAGAATGGGTTTTGCACATTTCAAGTCGCTTAGAATTTGTTTTCGGTTTCCCAGTAACATTTACGATACGATCAATGACACCATTAAAACGTACATCTTCTCCTGCAAAATAAAAGCCCTCATATGTCTTTGTAGATAGAAAAAGAAAAAAGTTATGGCTCTCGGAAGGTGACGAAAAAATGTAAAGCCATATTATTATGACCATGTGACGGGAAGGGGTTAAAATGAGGTTCGCAACTTTTCGATATACTTTGAGCCACGTGTATGAAAACTGTTTAGGTCTAAAACTATTTTTTTGCCCATAGTCACCCATTTCAAGAAATCTGCTTGCTGTAAATGAATAGCAGCCTTCTTTTAGGAGTTACAGATGGTATCCTCTTGTGAGTTTTTTTCAGCAGCACAAATTTATCTTTTGCAATTCTGCTTTGTTGATAAAATGTAGCTCAGGCTTTTCAGCTCATGAAAAATTGCCTAGATTAGATACAAGCGTTGCTGTAAGAGGAGGGTTGTCAGCTGTCCATAAATTCTAGAAAACACAAGAAATGAAAAAGTAGACCAGCAGTCCTGCCTATTACTTCAGGAGGTTATGGGTGTAAAGAAGCATGTCCCTATTTAGTGACAACAAGTAGAGATTTTTGAACATGGTGAAAGTAAAAAAAAACACAAAATAAAGTGTGTAGTTATAAATTATGTATTTGACAATGATTTATATGATTGTCCAATCAAGCCCTTTATAACAGTCATTTGGAAAGGGGATCAACAGCTTAGGACCACCCAACAAGATCCAGAGTAGAATACCACTACAGTAAGTGGCTTTTCCTCTGGTAAACTTGGCTTTTTATTGGATCAATGTCTTGCAGGTCCTGGATTTGAATCCAACCAAGGGCAGCATCCATGATGTTTGCATGTTCTCCCTTTGCTTGTATGGGGGTGTTCACACTGCGTCGTTTGGGACGTATGTTTATGCGTATTTTGGACATAATTGTGCCAAACAATACACAATAAACATAGAGCACAATGTAAAATATGTGCTGTCAATAACACAATGCGTATTTTTAACTCATACACGAGTATAAGCCGACCCGAATATAAGCCGAGGCACCTACTTGTGCCACAAAAAACTGGGAAAACTTATTGACTCACGTATAAGCCTAGGGGGAAAATGCAGCGGCTACTGGTAAACTTCAAAAATAAAAATGGATATCAATAAAATTACATAGGCAGTTTAATGTCCCCCATAGGCAGGTATAGGCAGTTTACCGTCCCCCATAGGCAGGTAAAGGCAGTTTAATGTCCCCCGTAGGCAGGCAGAGGCAGGTATATGTCCCCCATAGGTAGGTAGAGGCAGGTATATGTCTCCCATAGGCAGGTCTAGGCCGGGTTTAAAAAAAAAAAAAAAAAAGTACTCCCCACGCTCCCCCGCTGCTCTAATGAGGCTCTCCCTGCGCACAGGCAGAGGCACAGGCTCCCGGCACAGGCAGCCTGATGTCATCAGGCTGCGCAGACATAACATGCTGCCTGTGCTGGATACTCCGGAAGGTCGCAAGCAGACTTGCGCTCGCTCTCTGTTCCACAATAGTGTCTTCATCTGTATGTGCCCCCAGAGGAGTCGCATACAGCTGAAGAGATCCCCACCGAAGCCCGGGCCATGGCTGCGCCCAGATGCTGATGGGTAGCTCAAGAGTCAGTTGTATGTGCTCCCAGAGAAGACGCATACAGCTGAAGAGCTCTCCACTGGCGCCCGGGTCAGACAGTGACTGGAGTATAAGCCGAGGAAGGCTTTTCCAGCACATTTTTTGTGCTGAAAAACTTGGCTTATACTCGAGATACAAGCATCTGAAACAAATTGATATGTCAATTCTTTCAGGTGTATGCCACCGCTAAAGGGTTAAGCATAGGAGGCAGAAACATGCTTTGGGCTATTGTGCATCATTTACGCTGTTGAAATTACGTACTTGCAAGCGCATCATTTAAACAGCACATTAAATGCATATTGCAGCATGTACGTGCCACAAGACACAGTTTGAACCCATCCTATGAGTTTACCATTGGTGCTTTGGTTTTCTCCCACGCTCAAAACACACATACTGATAGGTGCATTTGAAATTTAGGTCGACATGTATGAACGGGCTTTTCGCCCGATTTCTGGCGTATCCTGCGCCTCCCGGCCCGAATCCCACTGTCGGACGCAGGGATGCGATGTTAGGCGCAGCCTTCGCCACTTTCAGCTGCGCACTTCATGAAGGGACGTGCAATGGGCGCGGTGTGGGCGTTCTGGGGCGGGACGCGGCACATTCGAATACTCCGAGGCATGTACGATCGCGGGTCGGCAAATTGCGGCGCATTGCAGCGCTCGGCAGCTCCGACAGTCAGACGTGGTTGATTCTGGTCTAAATGATCCGGCGGAGGCGAAGTTAAGCGAGAATGGAACATGCGAGGAAACATATAGAAGATCGCAACAGAAATCTCAGCGCTCAGCTCCGTGCGGCATGGAGTATGATTCCGAAAAAATCGCCTTTATAAAGGCGTAAAACATTCTCAGAAAAAGAGCTCAAACCTCAAAAATAAAAAAATAATTAAAAAAAAATCACTTTCCAAAAATCTAGAACGGCGCAATATCAAGAATTAGGATATGGGAAATACAGTAATTCAAATTCTGAAAGCTATTCTCATTGGTCAGCATAAACCAGCCAATCAGAATAGGAGCGGCAGTGAACAATTAAAACCTATGGAGAACTATTGACCAATCAAAATCAAAGGCGGGACAGTTCAAAATACAGTAAAAATACAGAAAAGAGCTGATTGGTTGAGCTAGCGGGGGCTTGGCTATCTCGGCCAATCAGAATAGGAGCGACAGAGACCCATTCTAACCTAAGGAGAAATATAGACCAATCAAAATCAAAGGCGGGACAGTTCAAAATACAGTAAAAATGCAGAAAAGAGCTGATTGGTTGAGCTAGCGGGGGCTTGGCTATCACAGCCAATCAGAGCGCGAGCTACTTGTCCCATTGTAGTCTATGGAGAGATCGGGGCAATGCAATCTCGGCGCACAGCGCCGTGCGGCATGGAGTATGATTGACAAAATCATTTTTATTAAGTGTAAAATATTATCTGTAAAAGAGCTGAAACCTTCTATAAACATAAATCAGTCAAATCCCCAACAACGCGTTTGTCGCCGAGACCGGCGCTACATAAGGAATTGCAATATAGAGAATTGCCGGGAAATACAGTAATTCAAATTCTGTACGCTCTTCTCATTGGTCGGCATAAACCAGCCAATCAGAATAGAGGCAACAGTGGCCCATTCTAACCTATGGAGGAGTATTGACCAATCAGAATAGGAGCGACAGGGACCCATTATAACCTATGGAGCAATATTGACCAATCATATTCAAAGGCGGGACAGTTCAAAATACAGTAAAAATGCAGAAAAGAGCTGATTGGTTGAAGCGTCGGGGGCTTGGATATCCCGGCCAATCAGAGTGCGAGCTACTTTCTCATAGAGTTCTATGGGGAAAAGAAATGCAGAGCGAGCTCTGTTTGTGATTGGCTAACTTAAAAGAGGCGCGGTTATTTGGACCAATGGGAGAGCGAGCGACGCTCTTATGGGTTTTCTAATGCAATTTGGAATAAAACTGTACATGGCCGAAATCAAATGATAAGACTCCAGAAGTTGTACCAATCTCTATATAAAATGATCAATAATATGGGGGTAACGAAAAAATAATTAATTCATTAAAATCATGATTATTTCTTTATTTTCGTTAGCCAAGGATCAATAGTATGGATGTAACGAAAATAAAGAAATAAACTTGATTTTATTGAATTAATATATTTTTTTTCGTTACCCCCATATTATTGATCATTTTATATACAGATCGGTACAACTTCTGTAGTCTTATCATTTGATTTCGGCCATGTACAGTTTTCCAGAGCATACAGAATTTGAATTACTGTATTTCCCGGCAATTCTCTATATTGCAATTCCCTATGTAGCGCCGGTCTCAGCGACAAACGCGTTGTTGGGGATTTGACTGATTTATTTTTATAGAAGGTTTCAGCTCTTTTACAGATAATATTTTACACTTAATAAAAATGATTTTTTGTAATCATACTCCATGCCGCACGGCGCTGAGAGCCGAGATTGCATTGCGCCGATCTCTCCATAGACTACAATGGGACAAGTAGCTCGCGCTCTGATTGGCCCAGATAGCCAAGCCCCCGCTAGCTTAACCAATCAGCTCTTTTCTGCATTTTTACTGTATTTTGAACTGTCCCGCCTTTGATTTTGATTGGTCAATATTTCTCCATAGGTTATAATGGTTCACTGTCGCTCCTATTCTGATTGCTGGTTTATGCCGACCAATGAGAATAGCTTACAGAATTTGAATTACTGTATTTCCCGGCAATTTCCAATATCCAAATTACCGATGTTGCGCCGTTCTAGATTTTTGGAAAGTGATTTTATTTATGTCTTTTTTTAGTAGGTTTCAGCTCTTTTTCAGAGAATGTTTGACGCCTTTATAAAGGCGATTGTTTTATTCATACTCCACACGGACATGTTTAATGATTTCTCGCTGTTTTCCAGCCTGTCTCGAATCGGAATACATGTGAGGCGCAGTCCCGCACTGCGCCTAAGTCCCGCACTGCGCCTCACACACTGGCGGGGCGCGGCGGACTTTACATGATATGTATGAGCGCGCCCCGGCGCCGACATAAATCAGGCGCATATTTCGCCGGAAAACTGCCGGAAAGGTGCGCCCTAACGTGGCGAGATTCATACATGTCGCCCTTAGATCTTGAGCCCTTATGTGGACTAGGACAAATGTGAATGATGAAAGTCCTTAAGGCTCTACGGAATATGATGGTGCCACAAACATCAATAACATTTTAGCCAAATCCAATGTAATAATACAATTTCCCCTGCAGGGGTTGCTGCCATGGATCAGCCTCTAAAATATTTTACTATAGTGATTTTTTTTTATAAAACCTTAATTAGAGCTTCAGCTGTTTGGGACTATATAATAGTTTTTATTTTCTTTGTTACGTCAGTTGTTATGTCAGTTACCTCCAATGCAATTGTTTAGAATGAACCTATACACAGGTCTATGATATTAAAACCCATATATTAGAATACAGAGGAAAAAAAACAATTTCTCTTTTAGTTATTGCTTTCATTATGTTTTTATGTCTTTGCAGGTTATAAAGTTTTAGCAACTTGGGAAACAAATGTAATTTTATTTTGTTTTATATGTTTTGTGGTGACTGTAGCTTCAATAATTGTATTAACTTTGTTTTCTCAGTCCAAGGAGGACTCTGAACACAACATGAGTCATTCAAGAGGGTTGCCAGGATTACCACCTCTGCCTACAGCAATGACAAGAGAACCTTCAGAGCTGTATCAGGTATGTTGGAGGGTTGACTCAAAAGGGTTGGAGAACACCGGTGACATGAGATGACCCCCTGGAAGATGGGTACCTGAATTGGGTGCCAACAAGCCACAGCGCTTTGTCAGCGTTTTAAAATACAGGAAAACTGGGATTTTAACTCCTTAACGACTGTGCACCATCTTTTGACGGCGGCTGGTGCGGGTCGTTCGTCTGCAGCGATGTCTTTTGGCGTCGCTGCAGACATCGGAGTTTGCGGCGCCCGGCGCCGCAATTGCGCTAGGATCGGGGCTGTACTACACAGCCCCGATCCCAGAGCATGTCCTGCGAGCTACGGGGTGCGGAGGAAACCTCCGTAACCCAGTGCTTTAACCCTTTGATTACGGCGGTGCGTTACCGCAGCGCAATCAAAGGGTTCCCCTGCTCTGTCGGGTACACCCGGTGACCCGACAGAGCCTGGGGAACGGCTGCACAGTCAGCCCTGGGGACCTAGAGCGGCCCCAGAGCTGTCTGTGTAACAAGCCAGTGACCAGGGCACACTGTGTGCTGTCCAGATCACTGACTGTGTCAAAGTGACACAGATTAGAATGTATTAGCATATATGAATATGCTAATACATTACTAAGTGTAAAAAAAAAAAAAAATGTAAAACAGTTCTCCCTTCATGGGATTTCAAAAAAAAAGTAAAAAAAAAAACAGAAAAAGTGTAAGAAAAAAAGAATAAAAAAATAAATAAAAATAAATATTTAGTAAAAAATAATTGTGCAAAAATTACACAAAAAAACATACACATATTAGGTATCCACATGACTGTAATAACCTGTAGAATTAATCTAACAAGTTATTAAGTGTGAAATGTGAATGGTGTAAAAAAAAAAGAAGCAAAAAACATATAAAAAAAAAAATTAAAAAAATACTGCAATTATTTATAAGTGAACTTAAACTACTCCCCCATAAAGTACAACTTGTTTCGAATAAAACGATGCCTCATCCAACTGCGTCATTGAAAAAATAAAAAAGTTACAACTGTTGAAACGCAAGGAGGCAAAAACTAAAAAAATGTTCTGGTCATTAACTACTTTTCAGGCGTTCGGCTTAAGGGGTTAATCATCCTGGTGTTGGAAATCAAGGCTGTCACTGAACATGAAACTAGTGAACTCTAAAACAGAAGAGGAGTCTATAGGATGACGGATGAGTGGGCAATAGGAGGGCACTCTATACCGGCCCCTGAACTGAAGCATTTGGTGCTTTACACTGCTTCTGTTCTTCCAGTGGGATTTGGCAGCTGGATGTTTTAGGCCTGCTTGTCAGACGTTTGCACGAATTTAATTAGTAAGACACAGAGATAAATATTAGTAAGTGCAAAATGTCTTACTGAAAAGTTAAAAGATGAGACCTGATTTTTTTTAGAGAAGCACCAAATAAATGAAAAGATCAGCTCACCCGATAATGGTCAAAGATCCGTCCTCAGGAGCACGGCCGAGTTGAGTCCACACCCAAAACAGGTAATTACAAATAGCATGTAGCCAGCTTCGTCCGAGCAACTAGATCAAACTTGAATAAAATGTCCATTTTTATTTCAAACTCCACAAGACCACGATTAAGGACAAGTTTCCGAAATGCGTCGGTCTTAAATGGCCCATGCTGCATATCTTGGTGCTATCTATGCGTTGAATGAGGTGTTATTCTCCGTATGTATTTTTAACAAGTTTGAAATAAAAATGGATGTTTTATTCTAGTTTGATCTAGTAGCTCGGACGAAACTGGCCACATACTATTTGTAATTACCTGATTTTTTTTAGATCCAGTTTAGTTGTATGAAACTAGGAACTCAATTTTGTAGTTTTACCCCTTTCCTAAAGTTTTATGGTACCCAAACACTTCTGTTTTACTAAACTGAGAACCTCCTTTGGATTTTTTAGTTATACCCATTTTTTCTAATGTTTTTTTGTTATGCAACCATTTCCATTTTATTATACTGAGAACCTCTATTAGATTTTTTTTTGGGTACCCAACTATTTTAGTTTCATTAAACTAAGAAATAAGCTTCCATTGAATTTTGTAGGCATACCTCTTTTCCTAAAGTTTTCTGGTCCCCAACCATTTTATTTTTATTATTCTGAGAACCTTTTATTCCATTTTGTAGGTGTAGCCCCTTTCCTAAAGTTTTATGGAACCCAACCATTTTTTGTTTTATTAAATTGAGAACCTTCATTGGATATTTTAGAATTATTGCCGTTTTCTAAGCTTTTTCGGTACCCAACCATTTTAGTTTTATCAAGCTGAGAACCCAACTTTTACGGCACCCAACCAGCAATGTTAGGGATCTTAACAACTGTCTTCTTTGCCTACTGGAAATAACATTGAGCATTGCTGTTATACCTTAGTCCTACTCCCTGTCACTGAATGCTTGAAAAAATGTTGGTTAAATTAAACAGAGCAATATCTGCGGACCTAAAATGGACCCTCCATTACGTCAGTGGTATGTACCAGGGCTGTGTTATAGTAATGCCAATTATTGTTGTGTCCTGAAGAAGGAAGACTCTCCATTGGATTTTTTTTTTTTTTCGTTTAACCCCTTTTTATAAATTTTTATGGTACCCAAACATTTTAGTTTTAATAAACTGAGAACCCAACTTCCATTTTATTTAGTAGTTCTACCCCTTTTTTCAAAGGTTTTATGGTACCTAATCAGCAATAGCAGGGATCCCTGTCTACTTTGCCTACTAGAAATAGCATTGAGCATTGCTGTGATACTTTCCTACTTTCTGTCACTAAATCTAATGAGAGGTTTAGTTAAACCAAGCGATATCTGTAGACTTGACCTGGACCCTGCAATCCATCAGTGGCATGTACCAGGACTGCGTTATGGTAATGCCAATAATTGTTGCTTCCCAAAGAAGCAACAGATTTTCTAAAGATGTTTATGGTACCCAACCATTTTAGTCTCGTTAAAGTGAGAACTCAACTTCCATTGGATTTTGTAGGTGGACCACCTTTCCTACAGTTTTATGGTACGCAACTTTTTTGGGTTTATCAAACTAAAAACCTAGATTGGATTTTTTTTTGAATTCACCCCCTTTTCTTAAAGTTTTATATTACCCAAAAACTTTAGTTTTAATTAACTGAGAACCCAACTTCCATTGTCTTCCAAGGTTTTCCCAACCAGCATGGTTGACAACTGTAGACTTTGCCTACCAGAAATTACATTGAGCATTAATTTTACAAGCAGTCCCCTACTTACAACGTTCCGACTTACATCTGTCCCCTAGTCACAAACGGAGACTTATGGGGCATGCTGGTACTTGCAGTTCCATGTTCCACAGCAGCTAGTAGCTTTGGAATGACAAGTTCCAGCATGCCACAGCAGCACATGAGGTGAAAAGTAAGTGAAATCTTCTTAATAGAGGCACAGACAGCAAAACAAATGTAAAAACCCTTCACTGCACTGTCAGAAACTGAAAAAACCTTTTGTTCTGGAGTTACATTTAATAAATATAACTGTTCCAACTTACCTGTATATACTCGAGTATAAGCCGACCCGAGTATATGCCGAGGCACCTACTTTTGCCACAAAAAACGGGAAAGCTTATTGACTCGAGTATAACCTAGGGTGGAAAACACAGCGGCTACTGGTGAATTTTAAAAATAAAAACAGATACCAATAAAATTACATAGGCAGTTTAATGTCCCCCATAGGCAGGTATAGGCTGGTATAGACAGTTTAATGTCCCCCATAGGCAGATATAGGCTGGTATAGGTAGTTTAATGTCCCCCATAGGCAGATATAGGCTGGGATAGGCAGTTTAATGTCCTCCATAGGCAGGTTATAGGCAGTTTTAATGTCCCCCAAGGCAGGTTAGGGTAAGGCAGCATAGTCCCCATAGGCAGGTTTAGGGGTATATCATTATAGCAATATAGGTCCCCAAGGCAGGGAAGGCAGGGAATTGCCCCCCTAGGGAGGGATAGGGGGTTATAGGCAGGGATGGTCCCCCTAGCAGGGTATAGGCAGGTATGGGCCACTAGCAGGGTATAGGAGGGATAGGGGCCCCCAGGGGAGGGTATAGGCAGGTTAGGGCCCCTAGGAAGGCTTAACAGGGTATAGGTCCCCCTAGGCAGGCTACGGGAGGATAGGGCAGGGATAGGGCCCCCTACGCAGGGTATAGGCAGTATAGGTCCCCTAGCAGGGTAAGGGAAGTATAGGCAGGCATACAGGGATATCCCCCAGGCAGGGTTTGGCAGGTATATCCCCTAGGGAGGGTATAGGCAAGTAAGGCAGGTATAGGCAGGTACAGGTCCCCTAGGGAGGCTATAGGCAAGTAAGGGAGGTATAGTTCCCCCAACAGGTATAGGTCCCCTAGGCAGGCATGCCGGAAAAGGCGGTATGGCACTCTAGGCAGCAAGGCAGGCTATAGCAGTATAGGCAGGGTATAGGGAAGTAAACGGGTATAGGGAGGTTAGGCAGGGAAGGGCCCCCTAGCACTATAGCAGGGGATAGGGAAATATAGGCGGGTATAGGCGGTATATTCCTTAGGGAGTATATTCCCCCGACAGCTAGGCAGTATAGGTAGGGGTTTTAAAACAAAAAAAAACCCCCCTTTTCTTGGCTCCTCGCTGTCCGCTCCCCCCGCCTCTCGGGCTTTCCACACGGGGATGCACACCCCACGCCCGGGGGTGATGACACACCTCCTGTGCCGGAAACTCCCAAGCCGGGCCCATCTCCCGCCCCCAGTCCACTGCGGGGCACGGGCGCTCGCTTTTCCTCCCAGTGGTATCCCTTCACCCGTGTGCCTCCGAGGGGTTTGCATGCAGGGGAAGAGATCGCTGACCCGCGCCCAGCCACCGCATGCCCACACGTGCGCTGTACTCGGCAAACAGCATATCGTCCCTGGGGGGTCGCAATAACTGAAGGTCCCTGTCAGCCACGGGCCCTGCAGCGCCCGAACGCCAAAAAGTGACTCGGGGATAAGCCCAGGGGGGGATTTTTCAACCATTTTTTGTGCGGGAAAAACTCGGCTTTTTTCCGTATATACGGGTAATAAAAATTTCAATTAAGAAAAAAAAACCCTACACCCTACCTTCAAACCCCAAATCCCTGTATTTTAATTTATCCCTTTCTAAAATTTTTGGAAAAAAAAAGAGATTCAGTCAGAACGGCAATATGTGTAGACTTCCCCTTAAAGGGGCATTAAAAAAAAAGGGTTTAGGGACGGCAATGCCAATTATTGCTGCTTCTTGAAGAAAACTTTTCAGTTGTCTCATTATCTTTTTAGCGTTGTTTGAGGTCAGTGGAATTATATTCTATTTGAGAAGGAAGTAAATAGTAACGGTTAATGGGTATGGGATGGATTTGCTGCGAAAATTGCTGCAGCAAATCTGCAGGCAAAAATGTGCAAGACATCATACTGATTTTTATATGGATTTTGACCCATTCACGTCGATGGGAAAATTTCCACAATGTGGTCATAACGTTAATAAAAGCCCATCCACATAGCTGATACTGCGATCCCTTTCTGTGGGCAAATCTGTGCGGAAAATCCACAGCAAATCCATACTGTGTACATTAAAGGGGTTTTGCCACGATCTAATGTTGACGTGGGATCTTCGAAAATGGGTAACCACTTTTCTAAATATATGTCATTAAAAAAAGTGAAGCCTGTGAGAGCTACAGCCTGACAAAGATGCCCATAGTTTCCTGACAGTTTACATTAGACACGACCAGGAGCTGATCTGGGCACGCTTACGTTGTTTGCACTTCTTATCTGATAGCAGGGAACATGAACGAGCTTTGAAGGGACTGGGAAGAAAGATCCTGTGTCTTTTGTATAGGGGAATCCACGGGTTTGTAATGTAATTATTAAGTAAACATGCAGATGCTCCTGCTCATCCACCCTCCCCTGCAACCGTTCCCTAAAGGGAATGAAAAAAGGGCTGCCTGCTTGAGTTATTTCTCTCCTGAGCAAATAAGAGAGATAAAAAAAATAATGCATAAAAGTTACCCCCTGTGGATTAGCCAAACAATGTTTGCTCAACACAGAGACTGGTATCAGGAACGTGCATGGGAGGTGGAGTGATGACATCACAAGGGAGGGTATTTTGTTTTTTTAAACACAGAGACACAACGCCCATTTTTTTTAAGCCTCAAGAGGTGAGTATCAGCCTGTTAGGTAAGGAACTCACTTCTTGTCAAAACCCCTTTAAGCCCAATAGTATCAACATCTGTCCAATAACTCATGAAAATGCATACAAAAACCATCATAATGCTGAAGTCAGATTCCAGATCTTGTCCAAGGCCCTTTGCAGAATGGAAGCAGGAACCTAATTGTTTGCTATACACAACTCTACTTTTCCCTACTACCACTTTTGACCAAAATTCCCCTGACAATCTCAGTGCTGCTGAGTTGACACACCCAGCACTGCTGTATCAGTAAATACATTGCCGTCAGACAACTTCTCATTTTCCCAAAAAACGATGAGTTGGAAACAATGACCTCGATTGCTGGAAAGAGGTGAACACTGCGGCTCTCCTGAAAATGAGTTAAAATGCTGCACTAAATTATTCATTAAGACTGAAGAGATGATTCACCTAGTAAAGCAAAGTACTCTGCTATTGTTCCCTAGCACAACAGCACTCAAATAGCGGCTGATGTGTATCATTAATGCATTACAGGAGCTATTGCCAGAGATGGACACTTAATAGCGGGGCCATCACAGAATACCTAAACTGTTCTCAAGGGATAGATATCAGCTGCATAGTTTGATACGTGAACACAGCAGGAGGTAGCACGGTTCTGGCAGATAATCCCATAGGAAATGTGCAGATAAACTCTATGGAAAAGATGAAAACAGACTGGGTAATCTAAAGGTTTTTTTTTAACATGTCTGAGAAGTCCGTGGGCTTGATTTACAAGAAAGCCTCTGTTGTGTTGCTCTTTGCAACTTTAACCCCTTCCCAAAATTTGATGTCAGACAGGGAGTGGAGATAACTTTATAATCCAGGGTCGCCATCAGAAATTTCAGGGCCCCGTACAGCTGAAGCATC